>JANHAO010000341.1:0-43800 GCA_026873985.1 Saraca asoca
ATACTAAAATATAGAGTTAGTTCAAGATTGCTTTTTTTAATTATTTTTTAACATTCAAAACTAGTGCTAATGATATAGCTCAGGTCAACAAAGGAGAATAATTCTGGGAAACGTGGCTCTAATGGGAAGCTGGTTCAATGCTTGGGGCAAATGAAACGTCCCTTGTTTGATCACCCAAAGGTTCTATGACCTGTAGACCAATTTCTTTGGCAATGATGCTCTCAATAGGAGGGTCTTGGCTCGTGAACATCATACTTTTGTTAGAAGACTTAGCTCTAGCAGCCTTCTTCCTAAAGCCCTCAGCGGTATCTAAGGCCTCAGGTCTAAAGAAGGAAAGATCTAGATTTGGATACTGCTTCCACAAAGTATATAAGAAGAGGGAGCTCATCATGGACTCTACATCCTCTGCTGCCTTTGTGATCACTCGATAGTTTTGGCAATAATTCGGTCAACCTCCTCTTACTTTAAGGTGATCTCTTTCCTAGCCATATCAACTTCATCTTTGGCAACCTCTGCTCACTACATAGCAACTTTGAACTTTCGTGTCGTTAAGTTAAAGCCCTAAAGTGCCATATCCTGGTCCCTTTTCATTCTAGCTAGCTCCTGAATGGCTCTATTAAGCTCTAATGTGATAGCCTCACGATCTGCCACCTCGTAAGCTTGAGCCTACTCGACCTTTTTCCTAGTGACCTTGACTTCTTTTGCCCTGATCTCCATCTTTAACACTTAGTTGATCATGGCAGCCAAATCCTTCACCAACCTGGTATTCATATTTTCATAAGACTGGGGTATTTCCCTCATTTTCACTACTTCTAATAGACCTTGAAAGGTGAATCAAGTTAGACCTTAGAAGAGTAGAGAGGAGATAGAATGGTGATAACATAACTTACCAGTAAGACTTCGCATGTGGTGAAGCATGTCAGCCCTCCACTCAAGATTTCCATTTCCAATGGTCAGGGGCTAGAATGAGATCTTAGGATATCTTGTAAGTTATCTTGAACAAAATCAAAATATCCTTGTGTCCGAGGGCCAAGGCCTAGTTAATGCTCTTCTGCTGCCTCCTCATGAGCCATTAAACTTGAACCACCAGCAGTCTGCTTCCCCTTGCTTATCCTCTATTTCTTAGTAAGGGGACTGGATGAGGTCACAGCTCTAACCGTCCTAGTCATTTCAAGAAGAGGGGTAGGAATTAGCTCTAAAAGAGGTAATGTAGTCATCTCAGGAGGAGATAGATTTGGGTCAGTAAGAGCTGCTACAGTAATGGAACCAGAAGGGATTGCAACAACCTTGAACTCCTCAGACTCATTAAAGGGTGGGCTTAGGAAAAGAAGCTTCACCATTTCCTCGTAATCTTCAAAACAAGCCGAACTAATTTTCTTCACCCAACGAGCCCCAATCTCTCTTGTAAGCTCAATGCCCAATGATGGAGCTAACCTACGAGCTCAAAGGTCATCGTTCTCAAACTTCAGATCATTTTGCAGACCCCTAGCAGCAGTGAACTGGTGTAACACCTTGACCTCTTCAACTTCAAGTGATAGTTTTACTTTGCCAACCCTAGCTGCAAAACAAGACAAAGTGTTAGAAATGAAATATCAAATCACTAAGAGCTCGCATGATCGTAGTTCGCTTACCTGGTGTCAAAGTAAAGTCAAAGTTACGAAGGGAATGTAAGGATGGGCATGAGATGTAGAACTAATGGGTCTTATACTGGCTGACATTCGATTTACCCTTAGCCTTTCCTTGAGGCAGAGCCCCTTTGAACTCAGAATTCTGAGCTGAAAGATGATAGATCCTGTCCGGAGAGCTCGTACTTCTTATACTGAAGAGATGGCATAAAACCTTCATGAATAGGGGAGGAAGGTTGCTCCTCAAATACATAAGTGCTAAAGAAATAAGTTGGCTATAAGAGTTCGGGGTCAAATGAATAGGAGAAAGCTTCAGTTTATTCAACAAGTTAATGATGAAAGGATGAACCGGGAATTTGAGCCCAGCATTGAGGTGATAAAGGCTGATTCTGATGAACCCTTGAGGAGGATGAGCTGTGTGGTTATCAGGAGAAGGTGCCATAAGACTGTAACCTTTAGGAATATGGAAGCTTTCCACTATGCCCGTGAGCTCATGTAACTTGATGGTCGAATGATAATGATTGAAGATTAAGCGGTCCAAAGAACCCCTAGTGGTTTGCAGTCTCACACTAGGCTTGGGATGAGAAAGTGGCCATTCAGTAACCTCGCTGGCCCTAGAGGCCACTCTAATTAAAGAAAACCTTGGTTCCCCACTGCTAGCCGAGGATTCGAGTTCAACACTTCTGATCCGGTGGCTGTGGCATTTATGGGCTGCCATCTACACAAAACATAAAAGAATTGGTCAAGCCACCAAAGGCAAACCCTTCCTGAGACAACTACCTAAACAAAATTTCTTATGCAGCAAACCACAATACACCCTGAGCCACCAGACAGGCACTAAAAACTACTAGCTAATGAAGCCCAATTGGGTCACTAAATCCCTAAGATAGAAGGGAATCCAAGCTAGCAATATACAAATTGACAATTAGCTAATAAAATGTTTGACGACAAATTGGCAAACATTGTCAAACCAGGCAATACCACTTTCAAAAATCCACAAAAACAAAGAGTCAAGAAAACTTACCCTAACATAGGAGCAAATTAGATCCTGAAGTAATTGAAGAAGAGGAAGATTCCAATTAATGAGTAACCAATGCATTGCTATGACAAAGCAAGAATCAGTAAAGTCGGGGGACGAGGGTGGCAACCGCTACTCGAAAGTCTAAAGGACAAGAGTATCAATGCACAAAAATGTAAAGGGAATAAACATTTTGCCCTACTTTTATAGCATCAATTTATTAACCGATGGATCTTGAAATTGATCAATTACCTGACATCTGACAATTCGAAAAAGTTCCTGAGATTCAGCTTTTACTGAAGTGGCAGTCCTAGGGAGACATGTACATTAAATGAAAATAATGATGACAGGCATAGATAGAAAGACAAAGCAAAAATTCAAAATGACGATGTCACACTCTCTAGCCTTAACCAAGGAGCTGCAACTCCCAGCCCATAAAGTGAGTTGAGAGTTGGGGGGCAGGCTAATGTTATGGGTGGCTTCTCAGTACAAGACAAAAATGAGACGAATCTAGCCGAGAAGGGGCTCAAGTCACTCATAAGTGTTAGGCTCACAAAGAAGGGAGGTTGGCTCGCTGATCACAAGCATGGAATGTGAGGTGAGTCAGAAAATAAAAGCCTGCACTCACCAGGCAGAACTAATCTCAGGTCGCTGAGAAAGGCAAGCTGCATCCCAGATATTCATCCCGTAGCTTGAGGATTAGCCCGCGGTTCCATAAATCACATGACCTATGTCCTAATCAAATGAGTGGCCCTCGGTCTTAAGGTACAGACAAGTTTAATCAGTAGCCAAAAGTATATTTTCCAAGCCGGCATACCAGCCTCCAAAGGAAGACACCCATCTGCAAGCCTCATGAAATAGAATCTAGATTGTTTGTACGTAATGGCTACATGATGTAACTGATGTATAAATTAAGAAATTACCATTGTAACCTCCCCTGTTTCTATAAATAGGGGTTGGGCCATTGTAAGAAAGAGAAGAAAAAAAAAGGAAGCTCTGTCAAAATACTGAAAGAGAGGCCTAAGGGGAACCTTGTGTATTGTAGCTTTGTCTGAACAGTGAGAATCACTGCCTTAAAGGCAAATATAATCAGTATGGACATAGAAGCCATACTGGCTTTAGCCAAACCACGATAAAAATGTTCCTGGTGTCTATTGTCCTTCTTCTTCACTCTTTTTCCTATCAATTGACTTACTCACAATTCACATTTCAAGTGTTGATTAAGATCTATGCCTGCAAAACTAGATTTTATCGTTAACATTATAGCATTTAGTTATGTGATTTTTCTTATGTTTCTAAACCTATGAATAGGTCTCATGTGTCCTTATATAGTGTGGTGAAAAGTAAAAAGAAAGAAAGATTTACATTCCTTTTTACATTCTCTATATTATAAGTTTCTAGTGTTCCATATCTTTTTCAATTTTATAATAATATTCTCTTTCATTCACATGTAGTTTTTAAGTTTTATAGCATGTAAATTATAGAATTAAAAAAAAAAACTAAAGTTCATAACACTATCATAATTAGTTCAAAATAAATTTAAATGCTCTCCTTTTCTCTTTTGTCATGTTCCTATCATGTCGGAGAGAAATAGACAAAGAATTTTTATATGCAGTAGGACCCAGAATACTTTTTCTATGTGTAATATTACCCATAAAAAATTTTATTTCTATCTTTTTACAATATGATAGGAACATGATAAAAAAAACTCCAAATCCCATAAAATATCATAAGCCATGACACCTCAACACTGATACATGAGACACATGACATCAAAATACATGCATTCTATTTTACAAATAGCCATTTGTTTTGTAATACCAACACTTTCAACCTTTACCTTTTCTCAAATTCAAGAAAAAATTGAGACAAATGACAAGCCATCAATATTACTAAAACATAATTAATTAAATACACAAAGGCTAGCTTTTTGTAAAGTGATTGGATTCATATATCTCCTTTTATTTTGATTATTTTAATGCTAACTTGTATTTCAAATACTATTAAGTATAGGAGGTTTCTATTGTATAAATGGATTTTTATTGCATATGATACAACACTCTTTTTTCCAAGTGGTTGCTAACATGTGTCAAATTTTCGTTTTAAAAATAATTTATCCAGTTAAGCAAAAGGACAAAGTTTTTTGAAATATGGAGTTAAGAAAAAATTTGTTTATTTTAAGAAAGAAAGTTGTCCTCAATGAAGAATGTGGTCAACAATGAACAAGATCAAAATTGAATAGCTTTTGGTGATTGGATTGTAGTGGGTCAATTTCTTTTCTGATATGTGTTTCATTAACAAACCATGGTTGTTTCCGATTTAGTACCATTGGACAACCATTGTTCCATGGATTTGCATTTGCTTTGTGGTTGTGTTTTGTAGAAGAAAAGAATTACAAATATGGTTAAGACTATGAAGCAGGAGTTTTGATAAAGGAATAGTGAAGAGCCATAAAGTTGCAAAAACTTCATTTTCTTAAAATAACACAAAGGAAATTGTGAAAAATCACAAAAGCTTGGAGTTTTAGGTCCCTACGCACCAAACTTGACTCTAAAATACTCTAACTCCAGCTTAGTCCTACTAGTTGTGAGGAAGATGAAGGAGACCTACTATTTTGTGATCAGTCATAAAACCCCAGTTCAAGTTTTCTTTTAACTGAACATCCTAATAAGCCATTTACATAGTCAATGGCTCAGAAAATAACTTACTTAAATTCTAGTGCAAGATTTATCCACGTGTTCAGTTGCATGTGATACAACAAATTCTCTATTTTGTATCACAAAATTGCCCTTCTATATTTATATTTTGTTTTAAGTAATGTCATGTAAAACCAATTTTGAATTGCTATGAAATCTCATAAGCTTGATCACCTAATATGGACTTCCAATCAAATGGCTCATTTTGTCTAAAGTACAATATATCGAGTGTGCATGCCAAGATTACCCCTTATGCTATATTCATCTTTTGGAATGTACCTAACACTACAAGAATACATTGACTTTCCTATAGTTATGAAGCTATGGAAAAGGGCCATGGAAAATCATAGGTCAAGAGAGGCTTTCAAGTTTCCATATTTTTTACAATTGGGGAAATTCAAATTTTTCCATGGCTATAGACCTTGGGAAAGCAAAAAAATTTCACACCAAGTGTCCTTTACCCTTTTCTTGGAAACCATCTAATTAGTTTATATAAATAGTTTTTAACAAATCACCATTCAAGAAGGCTTAAAATCATTTTGGCATAGCTCTAGATCAAAATGTGCTACCAACAACATAACAACTTGGCTACTAACAACATAACAACTTGGAACAAGTCTTTAGTTGCAATAGGTGAGAAAGTTTCTCTGTAATCAATGCCTTCTTTCTACGTATAGCCCTTTGTTACTAATCTGATCTTATATCTCTCAATCTCCCCTCGAATATCCCTTTTAGTCTTAAAGACCCTTTACATCCAATAGGCTTGCAACTAGTAGGAAATTCTATAAGATCTCACACATCATTTTGATGCATGAAAAAGTTTATCTTTCATGAATTTCATTCATTTTGAAGAATTAAACTTAAAATGGGTTCTTGAAAATTAGTGGGATCATTGTCATCGTTGACGTCAAACTCATGCTCTTGCAGGTACACTAGATAATCATTTGTATTTGCTAGTCTACTCTTGGATTTCCTCAAGGGTACTTCTTCATTAACAAGACCAAGTTCCCTTTCTTATACTAACCAAGTACTTGGCTCTCCACCCCCCCACCATGGGTTTTACTATTGGTTCTAACATTTGTTGTACTGGATCATCTTCCAAATTAAATTGATTTGTTTCAATCAGAGAAGGTGCTAGTGGAATAATGACTTTCTCCTTTCAAAGAGAGATATCACATGATTTTTCACTCCCACTATCCAAATAGTCCTCAAAATATACAGCATGATTTGACTTAATTACCTTTGTGGTGTATGTCAGACAATAAAATCTATTGTATCTAGAGCCACTATAATATCCAATGAAGTAATCATTGATAGTCTTTGGATTGAGCTTCTTTCTAAATAGATTGTATAGATTCACCTTAACCTTGCAACCACAAACATGGAAATGCCTAAGACTAGGCTTTCTCTCATAAATCAATTCATATGAGGTTTTAGGTACAAACTTACTAGGGACTTGATTGAGAATATATGTAGCAATCTTCAAAGCATCATCCCATAGAAAGTCTGGCAAAGTGGAATTCGTTAACATATATCTCACCATGTCATCATGTCAACGGGCATGCAATTCCTCCTTTCTGTAATCCAATTTTGTTTGGGTGTTGTAGTTATAGTATAACTAGCCCACCTTAATTCCGCAATCCTAAAGATATCTCACAAAAGGACCATGATTCTTACTAGTTTCATTGTATCTACCATAGTACTCACCACATCTATCAGAATTTACATATTTAATCTTCTTCCTTAGTTTAAGTTCAACCATAGTTTTGAATGTTTTAAAGGCATTCAAGGACTCCAACTTTTCAATGAGGAATTCTACCCAATCAAATCTTAAATAATCATTGATGAATATGATAAAGTACTTATATCTACCCATAGTGCTTGACGTAATTGGCCCACTAGCATCTGTGTGAATTAACCCCAAAACATCTTCCTTTCTAGTCCTTTTTTCCTTTTCTATCTCTAGTAGAAAGTTTCCCTTTGATGCAATCAACACATGTACCAAAATTAAAGAAGTCAAGGTAATGAAGAATTCCTTCTTTTATCAATCTCTCTATCTTTTCTCTGGAGATATGACCCAAACGCCTATGCTATAGCATTGAAGATGTCTCGTCAATTCTATTCCTTTTGTTTCCATCCACAATGTTAATTAAATTTGCAAAAATATGGTCTAAATCAATCTTTTATCAGCCATCACACAAACAAAACATAATCATAAAACAAACTAACTTTTCCATTACTAAAGTAGCAACTATATCCAAACTGGTCTAAACATGACTAGAAAATAATCTTAAGGCTACTACTCATACATACTCCACTTGCACTTTATCTCCATTTCCCAATCTCACAATTAAATCTCCTTCACCTGGCTTCCTTTTATTTCTTAACATCTTGTTTCTTCTCCTCAATCCATTTCGTAAACTTATAATATTCTACCTTGTTATGTTTATACTTCTTATAATATTTACAGTTCCCCTTGAATAGAGGCTACTTAGGTCTATAGTATTGCGCACTCATATCAGCCTTCTTTTTCTGAAAACTACGTTTCCCTTTCTTGTCCTTTGGGCATGGCTTATTTTCGACACTCAGTACTTGATCTATGTGCAATGAGGTGAGCAATGTGAACTTTCCCTTTCTTCATGTCATCTTCCCCTTGACTAACAATTGAGATCTTCTCATTGATGATCCATTCACCCTTCTGGGTGCAATATGATGTCTTAAGAACATTATACTGAGTAAGAAGAGACTCCAAAGCACGTCAGAGCAAATGACTATCTTCTAAGTCTACTTTTATAGCTTTCAACTATTTTTAGTAGTGCACCAATTTCATGATGTGCTCATGAACTCCACTAACACAATCATAGATAGTCTTCTCCAATAATGAGAGGTAATGTCCTTACTTAGCCTTATCAAACTTCTTAGCCATAGAGTCCATAAAAGCATTAGCATTTGGAGAGTCAACAAAGCTTTGCTTGATGATCTTATCCATAATATATTTCATAAACATCAACCACACTTTATTAAAGCGAGTTCACATGTCATGAAGAGCCTTTTGTACAATAGTAGAATTATCATCAATCATTGGCTCTTTCTCCCTCAATGCCAAATCCATGTTGGTGATTGCTAAGCATAATTTCAATGATTCAGCCCAATCATCTTAATTGGTCCCATTCAACGTTTTCACAAAATTTAATTGCAGAAGTAGCAAGATTGAGAAAATAACAATTTATGAAATTCATCATAAATTTTCCAAGAAATGCATGTTTAATGTAGTTATGTTATAATATTCCCTCAATATACTATGCAAACAAACTACATTAATCATATCACACTAATATGGTACATATACTATTAACATAGCACTCTTCTAGATATCATACTAAATAATTTAATTTTAAGCAGAATTTCATACAACTAGTCCCATGTTAGGTGGGTACATAATTATGTAAAATTTCATAGTATAATATAAGCTATTTATAATTCTTACATAAAAATTATATCATACATATAATTATATAAAATTAATTCAACACTTAAATAACTTGTTACACTAGAAAAATTCCATACAGTAACTTAAGGCATAGGAATTATGTTGTAAAATTTTCAAACCTAAAAAATGAAAAACTAATAATCAAATAAACTAGACAAAAAATAAATAAATAATTTTAAATTCCAAAAAATTTTGAAACTGCCTAAAATTTTTGCCTTGAAGAGTGAAGGTTAACAGTCAAAATGCCATCATGATTGGAGTTGGCTAGCCAACACATGGCCTACATGTGCCACCACTGCGCATAGGCAAGCACGCCAGTGAGCCAGCTTTCCCCTTTGCCCGAATGGTCTGGTATTTGGGTCACCAGATTTGATTTTGGATGCAGTTGTCAATTCGGCCAATTTACCCAAATTCTTGTATGGGTTTTCTTCCTAATGCCATTCTAGACTTTTGCCACCAATCAATTAGTGAAAAATTGAAAAAATTTTGCTTTGATTTCAAGTTTGAATACTGAAACCAAAAACTAACAAGTTTCCATTAAAATTTTATTTGAAAGCTTTGTACATTCCAGTTTTATTCAAATCGAATTAGGGTTTTTGTTGGGTATGAAGATTTGAAACAAAATCACAAATTAATTTGCAGAAAAACAACATAAATTGTGTTTAATTTGAAGATCCATTTTTAGGACAACCTTGTAAAAAACAATTTTCATGTTTCTATTTTAATCACAATAAAATGCACATAAACTCTAAAATTTATTTACACATAATGCATCCATAATATTTAAAAAAAATTATTCATATAAAATTGCTAATTAATTTTGTTGTAAGATTATAAATTTTGAACTCACAACCTTTCTTAATTTCAATAATAATACAATATAGATATTTCTAAACTAAATTTGCATAATACTCGATCATGCAACATGATAGAATAATTAGCTCTGATATCAATTACAAGAAGTTGCATCATAGAATTGAACTAATTAGCCATATCTGATTTATCATATCCCATGATATAAACATAATACAAATTAAAACAATAATTATAATGTAAAATAATTGCATACCTAGTATAAACTATGAATTCATTGATATGAATGATTAAGAATCCTGGTAGGTTCACTCCTCTCAATCCTTGGCAGCCTCAAGAAGAATGAGTCTACAAATCCTGATAGAGAAATTGTAAGAGCTAACCTAAGGTAAAAGTAAGAACCTACCTTGCATATATTAACCTAATTGGGCTAAGTTGAGGCATTACAAGATAACCTAGTTATAAGCTCACATAGCTAGTAATCACTTATTCTCGTTTGAGTGTCATTTTAATTCCTATATTATTATCACTTTAATTTGACCTAATTTATAATATTAATTTGACATTTGTATAATTTAGGTTTTATAAAATATATTCTAAATAATGGAGGTCCACATAAAAAAAAATTCTAACAATATATAATTAAACCAATTATCCGAATCTAGTTTATCATATCACATGGCATGAATATAATGTAAATTGATAAGCAGTAATTATAATGTAAAAGGGTTACTTACCTGGTATAGGCTATAAATCACATGAGTTAAACAAGTGCAAATCTTAATAGATTCACTCCTCTCGATCCCTAGCGATCTATATGAGAAGTCGTTTACGAATCCTAAGGGGGAGACTATAGAAACTAACTTAAGATGAAAGTAAGAACCTATTTTATATATATTAACTTGACTAGGGTAAGCTGACCTATCACAAGATAGCCTAGTTATAAGGCTCACATAACTAATAACCACTTTTGGCCTAAGTGTCATATTTAGTCCTACAATATTATCACTTTCAAATTGGGATAATTTAAAATAATTAATTTGACATTTATGTAATTAAGATTTTATAATATATTCTAAACTAAAGAAGTCCACATGAAAAATTCTAACAATCTCCCACTTTGATAGCATAGTTCATATCATAATAAAGAAAACTTTTCCTTGAATTACCATATATAGCCACATCAAGAAATGTCAAATCAACAATGATAATATTATAACCACGGGTTTAAATTGAGATCTTAAGTATTCTATAGTGTATAGCATCATATCTAGCAGGGATACTAATGTCATACACATTTAAGTACCTACACCTTGATGACTATAACATAATGTGAAATGTGAGTAACAAGATTTACATAACAATAAATGTGATTATATGTAAATTTCAACGTATTAATCCAAGCATCAGCCCAAGATGCCTAATGAGATTTAATAATCTCAACACAACAGTGAGATAGGGTCTATATATCTCCATCAATATGCCATGACATAATGTGTGCAAATAACAATATAGAAACATCATTAATGTTTCACAAATATAGAGATAATAATAACATTTGTTCATCATTTCAATAAGAAATATGAAACTCCCACTAACATTGAACATCGAAAGGCTTAGCCAAACTCATTCTAGTCACTTGTTCACAAAATAATCTTACAGCTAAACCTTTGATCAATGGATCCACGAACATGCAATCTATGTATGATACTCATGTATTTTCTAGTTAACAAATTCATATTTAACATTAAGATATTTTGTATGGGTAGAACTCTTATTATTTTGAGAGAAAATTACTATAGTAGCATTCTCACAGCAAATGGTTAAGGGCCTGGAAATGCTCTTAACAAATTTGCATCCAGATATTAGGTTCCTTAATCAAACACCCTCACGAGTGGCTTTATAACATTCGAATATTTTGCTTTCATAGTGGAGGTTGCTATGATTAACTACTTAACACTTTTCCATGCAACAGTTCCTCCTACCTTCATAAGAATGTGTTTAGATGTTGACTTCCTGTCATATAGACAACTATCAAAATCAAAGCACTTTGAAACTACTATATCACTAGATTTGTGATAGGCCAGCATAAAATTCTTTATACTTGCAAGTACCCCATAACTTACTTCATAGCAATCCAATATTTTTGACCAGGATCACTTAAGCATTTCCTAAGTACACCAATTGCATAAGCAATATCAAGAAGTGTACATACTTGAGCTTACACTAGGCTACCAACAATGAAAGCATATAAGACCTACTTCATGCTTGATCTTTTTTCATCATTATAAGGATAATAGGGTTTAGAAAGAATCGCGTCCCTCTAGAAGGGCACAACACTTTGAGAGCACTAAAATATTTTAAACCTTTTGAGCACCTTTTCAATATATGATCTTTGAGACAAGTCAAGAAGGCCCTGGGATTTGTCACAATGGACCTATATGCTTCGCACAAAAGAGGCTTCACCAAGATCCTTCATATCATAATAACATCTATTTTGTCTCAATCAAAAGACTCATATCATTACTTGTAATGAGAATATTATTAACATACAAGACTAGAATCAAAAACTACCCGTATTCATCTAAAATAGGTACACTAATTTGCAACATTCTCCTTGAATCCAAGAGAAGTTACAATCTACTCAAACTTGAGATATCATTATTTAGATGCTTGCTTCAAACCATATATAGACCTTTTAATTTACACACCAAATGTTCTTCATTGGTCTCTTGGTAACCATTTGGTTGGCTCATGTAAATAGTTTCTGAAAAATCACCATTCAAAAAGGTCATCTTAACATCCATTTGGTTAAGCTCCAGATCAAAGTGTGCCATTAACGCCCTAACAACTTTGAATGAGTCTTTAGTTGAAACAGGTGAAAAAGTTTTCTATAAACAATGCTTTCTTTCAAAGTGTAGCCTTTCACTACTAATATGGCTTTATACCTCTCAATCTCCCTTTGAGCATCTTGTTTGGCCATAAAGACCTATTTTCATCCAACAGGCTTACAACTAGCATGTAATTCCACTAGGTCCCACACATCATTCTAGCACATTGAAACTAATTTGTCCTTCATATCTTTCATCCATTCTAAAAATTAGGATTTAAAATGGCTCCCTAAAAATAGGTGGGATCATTGTCATCATTGACATCAAACTCCTACTCCTACAAGTACACCAAATAATCACTTGTGATTACTGGTCCGTGACCCTTTTGGAATCTCCTCTAGGGTACCTTTTCATTTACAGGACTTAGTTTTCTTTTTTCTACTAATGGAGCACTTGGCTCTTCCACCATTGATTCTAACATTTGTTACACTAGATCACCTTCCTGATCAACTGAGTTTGTTTCAATCTGTGAAGGTACTACTGGAATGATGTATAGTCCTAACATGCAAAAAGCATGTTCAATCTTTCTTTACCACAATTTGTGGTTGCACTTAATATCTTTGATCTATATAAACTCTAATCTCCCATTACCATGGTATCACATTAAACAATCTCCTCTTGTTCTCTTTGCATTAGAATATACAAGATGTCACCCTCCACTATCTTATTCATCATCTTGTTCCTATCTTCTTCATGGACTACAACTTCAAGGCCTCCCAGAGCTCTTAGACCTAGGCCTCCTCCTCGACCCCAAATTTTCTTTGACCATTATATGTTGGCCCTTACATGGCCATACACATTTTGCTCACAAGAAAAATGTACAAAAAATATTAACATGGATTTTACAATCCTTGGCTTATGGCCCTAATTAACTACAGACATCAGCAAGGTTACACCATCCTATTATCCCTTCCCAACAAAGAAAAATGTTAACTGTTGGTGTTTCACAGACACCCTCCAATTATATTGGCCAGGTTAGAAACAAAAATCTCATGAACTTTGTGTACACGAATGGAAACATCATGGCATCTACTCAGGACCTGGTCCATGATGATACTATAAAAAAAAAAAAAAAAAAAACCTTCAACCTCACTATAAATTTGAAAATAGCAAGTCTCATTAGAAATCTTCGAAATAAAGGTAATTTTGTTCTACCCTTATCTCACCATCTTACTTGATATCTCATCATTCTAGTTTTACTAACATAATTTTATTTTTACTTTCAAGTATTCAGTCTGGCAACACCTATCTGAGAAAGGACATATACAATGCCTTCAAGGTGGTGAAACGTCACAATGTGACTTTTCAGCGTTACGAAAAAAAAATAACAATATATTACATCTCTTGGAGATGCGTATATGTACTGAACCAAGAGCTCAATCTTCCGCATAAATTGATTGTTTAAAACAAGAGGCACAAACATAAATTTTCCAAATAAACTATACAGAATTTCTGTAATAAACTTAAATAATATATGACATGTTGTATTTATGTTCTTGTGTTAGTTTTATTATTTCGAACTATAACTTGTTTTGCAAAAATAGTGATCGCCTGAATTTAAGAAAATTAACTTCAATTTTGCTTAAATTTTTCCAGATTTTATAAGAAGGATACAAACAAAACAAAATGAAAAAATTGCAATATCTAACAAAATTAAATTAAATTAAAAACAGAACAGGGAAATAGATTTTGAAGCCCACCTGAGTTGATCTTTATGTAGGAAGTTGCAGCGAAGATAGAGAGAAAATTTCATACGTCGAAGATAGAGAAAGAAATTTTGATGAATTCAAGGAAACATAAAAGATTTGACCGATTATATGCAACATAAGCACTTAGAAACAACCCTCATACTTCTTCCCATCCAGATGGTGATTATATTTTTTATAGGAGAAGAATAAGGGATACATCAAAGACATAAGAAATCCTACCAAAGAAAACACACAAAAACGAAAAAGAACTCTAAGTCAGGAGAGCATCCCAATCATTTAATCTATAATTTTAAATTTCATTGTAAGTAAAAATTTATCTTTGATAAAATGATATTAAAGTCAAAATGCATTGTTATTTCCTAATTTTTATATAAATTTCATTCTTGTTTTTAAAAATTATTTTGAACAATTTTATCTCCTAATTTCTAAAAAGCATGCATGTAATTCATGCCGCTAACTTCATCCAATTCACTAACTAAAATTCCTACCAAACACACAAGTTACATTTTAACTTACATAAAATAAATTGGGCATTATTAAATATTGAAATAGTTCATATTTTTCTCATATGTCCTTTCTATTGCATGTTTAAGGTTTTTCTCATCTTCTTTGTGAAGACTACTCTAAGGTAAGAAAAGGTGAAAAATATGAATTATTTCAACATTTAAATCCACCTAATTGATTTTTTTATGTCAACAAATATATCATGCAGAAATTTTCATTAGTAAATTGGGGAAAGTTAATAACATGAGGGATATTGTTTGTTTTAAAAAAGTCAAGAGATAAAATTGTTCAAAATAATTTTTAATAGACAAAGATAAGACTTGAAGAAAAGTTAGGAGATCAAAAATGAACTTTGACCATGATATTAATGTAACAAAGATTAAAGTAATTTTCTTATTTTGACAACTTAGAATTACATCTTCACTTTAATCAGAAAATGCTTTTCACACATGCAAAATTACATCATACAATTATATAGTCATCTCCTCTTACAAAGTAAGAAGACTAGCAATTCTGAGTGTGTAAACAAGAACCCTACTTCACTCTCAAGTTATCAAAACAATAAAACTAAGGGCTACGGCACAGAGCACAAAAAACACTATAGACTTAGGAAACTGGCTTCCCCAACGCATAAAAAACCATATTATCATTCGGCCACCTTAGAGCAACAGACCATGAAGCAAGACTTCTTGTTCATTTTTTCCAGAGCCCAAAGGACTTTCTCTTTGTCAGCCTCATCTTCTTCAACAATATCAATGTTGGAAAACAATGAGAACCCATATTTGGCCTCCTACTCAGCTTTCTCTTTCTCTTTCCACTAAATCCCCACATAATTAATTAGAGCAGCAAATCCAGACTGACTTTTCGAATAAAAACTTGCCCTTCTGATCTCTTTCTGGTTATCTGCATTATTTGGTGGTTCCTTCCTTGAGTTGTTTTATGGGCTCCTCAGATGGAACGACGGCACCCTTTGTTCTTTGCATCCATTGGGTTTGCTGTTGCGTCTGAGTTTAAAACTTCACAAGATTATGCCACATGGATCAACAATGATATGCTCGTTGCCACCTAGCTAAACCTACAATGATAAGATCGTTTCAGGTTTTCTTGGTTTTGTTTGATAGTAAAACTCATCTAGAAGTTGCATTTTAATATTACTGGGTTTCTTGAAGAATAAGGAATCGATCGATGTGGGACAATGAATACATGTTGAACACGTATTGAGGATGTCTTTGTCTGAAAGAAATATATATAGTTTACATCTTGGTTTGATTTTCGGAACCTTTGATATGCACATCTTGCTTGAAAATTTTAACAAGTTTAATTATAGAGGAAAATGTCCCATGTTGAAAAGCAAGTTAAGTTCAAATTAGGGCATATACGATGCAAAACTCTACCGCGATGGCACAAGATATTATCTCAGATTTTCTCCTCTATAATTTCTTAATTGCACTAAATATATCTAACTTGTATGCATTAAACTAATCAAAAAAATACACACATCATTAAATAAAGAAGAAATAATGAATAAATATGCAACAGAAAATGATATATCCATTCTTTGATTGGCTTAGAACTAAATGCATTTAATGTAATTAGAAATTTCTCTTTTCACATTTATTATAGGTATATAAATTAATTGACTTGTAAGTCTTATTATAAAAAAGAAATTGTAATTAATTAAAATTCTGTTAAGAAAGTAGGATGTTGCCATTAACTGCCTCCTTGATCGTCAAAATCTTGTAAATTCCGTGAACTCAACTTTGTGAATTTTTTTTTCCAAATAACTAATTATTCTTAATTAAATTAAACAAAAATATACTTAGACATCATTATTTTTACTCATTTAATTTTAGCCCACATCTGCATATATAATATAGTTTTGATTGAAGTTTGTCTATTTTGTTATAGAAGCAATTATATGACATTTTTTTATGGTTTGAGTTAGCTTATAAAAATATTTACTTGTCTCAAATAAGTAATTTAATTAAGCTAATCTTCACAAACTATCTCGGAAAACTTCTAGGAATAATGAAACAACTGTGAAAGGCCAAAAACAGTTAAACATAAGCTATGTTTCCAATATTTTCAGACAAAAATAAATTTAATGGAAAATATATTAAAAGGAACTTTTTTTTATCATGGAGCTAAACTATTTTTATACATTATATATAAAAGATTCTTATGCATACATTTTTATTTAAGTTGTTTATCAATTATCCATACAATATCTTTAAGTCAAATTCACCTCAAATTTAATTCACAAAATTATTAAATAAAAATGTGTAACTTTCCCTGCAACTGTACCATGTGTAACTCTGTGTATATCATGTAAAACCAAATAATATTATTTTATGAGTTTTTACAAAAATTTAATATAAAATTCATAAAAATTTTAATTTTTTGTAAAAATTATAAATATGTGCAAATTTTATGTGTAACAAGTATATAAAAAGTTATAATTCTATCATTCATAGTTGCATAAAAAAAATTTGAATTTTTTTGAATACAAAGTTAAAATTTTTAATGAAAAATTATAAAAAATATAAAAATTTTCACCAAACTTATAATTTATAAATACTAATTTCTTTGAATATATATTAGAAGCATAACCCACATTATACACCATTTTTTTTTAGTCAAAAGTGGGAGCAAGTATCATCCTTATTTGGGCCCCTTTTCTTTGGGAAGTTATATGGGCCCATTAATTGCAACACCAAATGTGTAAAAAATGGGCTCGTGGGCGTAGCCCAATCTTACAACTTTTTTGTTTTTACGAAAACGGCCTCTTCCGAGCAAATATGGATTAGACGTCATTTAAGAATCAGACATCTGAGCTAAGCTTCTTCTTCTCGTGTCCACTCCCTGCACCGTATAACTATCCTCCGTTCTGAAATGCTCTACCTCAATACATTGTAAGTGCTTTCTCTCTCTTTTCCTTGTCCCTCTTCTGTGCCTGTGCTAGTGCCTGGTGCTAGTTTGTTCCTTTATTCTTTTCCTCCTTTTTTTCCTCTGAATATTAAGGTTTAAGCTAGTGGGTCTGTTGAATTTAGATGCGATATACTATTTCTTGCCTCTGAAAATGTTGCAGTTTCAGATTGTACAGTCATAATTAAGTATGAATTTCAGAATATCAGATTATTATTAGCTTTAGTAATTGCCTTGTTACGTAATGGTTAACATCTACGATGCACCGATACTTCATATAATAGCCGTATCCGCGTGTCGGAAATGTTCCCGTTTCCGACACTTCTCGACACCGACACTTCATTTACCATGTAAAAATAACCTGACACTTCTGAAAATGTCGTGTCCCCGTGTCCGTGTCCGTGTCCGTGTCCCCGTGTCTGCGTTCCGGTGTCCGTGTAACATAGATTAACATAGTTCTGTAGAATCACTAGGTGGGTGTGAGAAATGAAGAAGCTTGATGATGTTAGGAACTAATTTGCAATGAATTGCGAGAAATTTGGCTTATGATTTTTTCAACCATGTTGAACAAGATGTTGAGTCCCTTGCATGGCAGGAAAATTTAATTTGTTTTCATTGTTCTAATTATAGGTTTCAGGTTCTTTGATCAACAGCTTACAAGAGAGGTAGAAAAATTATTCAATCGTCTGTTTTTTCCTAAAATTTCTCAAGCGTTTTTTCGGATGGGATTAAGTTCTAGAGTAGTGCTATTACTCCTTATACTGTGTCACCAAAATGGATACTGAACAAATAGCATCCATGAGATCAAACTTTTAAGTGGGACCTACATGAGTAATCAATGCGCACAATCATTTTAGTATTTTTAGAGCTGTTGTTCGGCTCATCTATCGGGACAGTTAGTATTTCCCTAGGTTCTATATCTCGTTAGTGCTTCACTAATTAGAGCTTGTCATGATGTTCTAAATGGCATGAAGGACATGAAAATAGTTCATTATTTTGTATGCTCCAAAGTCTCTCTTCTTGGGCTTGAGTAGTTGATTGTATGTGCATCCATAGACCGATGTTTCATCTTGCTGTGTGCTATGTACTTTTATCTAATGAAGATTTTTACTTCAATTTCTTCAGAAGAATGTCTTTGCCCTTAAATTATATTTCAAACAATGATTCACGGCTGCTTCTGAGCACTGTGGTGGATTGCATACGTTATCCTCCAAGCATACTGCAAGCGCATCATCAAATGTCTATGGTGAAGTCTGTCATTCCCAATCTAGCAATTGTTTGTGCCTCCCCAACAGTTTGCTCCACCGGAGAATTACATGTGGGTGTTCATGATGAAGAGGCACCTGATTCTAGATGGAACAATCAGTCAAAAACTGGAATTAATTCATCCCAAAAAGATGCTTTGAACAATAAAAATGGAGTTATCAATAACAGTGAGTCTCCGAAGTCTCTCAATAACAAAATTCACAAGGAGAGGATTAGACGAGCAAAAATAGGACTAGCAAACAAGGGAAAAGTGCCTTGGAACAAAGGAAAGAAACACTCTGCAGGTATTTACATTTAATGGATACTGATTCTGACAAGTTGATTATGTTTTAGATTATTTATAATTGAAAATAATGCAGAGACCCGTGAACGAATTAAGCAAAGAACACTGGAGGCATTGAGGGATCCCAAGGTGAAGTCATGTAAGAATCTATCAATTTTTAGGTAGTCCTGTACATATATGTGGACAACATGGCTTGCCTTATCAGTGCAAAGAAATTTTCTTAGTCATTAACTGTATTTACTGTATTAATGGAGCTCTGGGGACTCTACTCGGTTCTGAGCTGTTGCTTCCATTTATTAATTCTGAAGTGATTGATGCTTGACAAAGACCACATTTTCTTAATAGCCAATTCCATTCTTTTTTTCCCCTCATAATTGTTATTTACCTATATCATTTTCCAGGTTAAGAAGAAGATGTCTGAACATGCCCGTCCTCATAGGTAAACATATCTGCTAGAACACTCATCTAATATATAGGCCTGCTCAAAGAAAATTAAATATGCTTCTAAAAGGGGAAACAAAAATTTAGGAGTAGCAGAAGGGAGTCCATATATGCTATATATGCTTTTAGACAGACACCATGGTGTGAAATAACCCAGAGAAGGGAACGCAGAGTAAAACACAGTAGGAAAATATAAACAATAGAGGGTCAGGGACTCTGTTTAGATGGAGGTGAGGTTTTGGTGATATCCTACTGATGTGGAATATCCGTAAGATATAACATTTTTAATAAATTCATTTTTTTCTTTTTTAGCTGGGAAAAGCAAAATTTAACAATTTCTGGTTCTCAGATTAATGACTTTCACAATGTACAATATTTGGGTTAGTATCTATTGCCATTTGTCTAAGTGAATTTCCGGCCTCATATTTTAAGCATTGCAAGGCTAATATAATATCTATGGACATGGTTGAGACAGAAGGATACTAATTATAATTGTTATTAACAATATTATGTTACTACTTCTGAATTATGTCTCCAAAACATCTCTAATTATTTAAATTTTGAGAGTCATTTAATAAATGAAGGTAATAGGAATTAAGGATAAAACTGTTGTTACATAATTTTGTATAATCTTTTGAATTAGATAAATCCATTTTATTGTCTCAATGTATGTCAAGTTAGTGGTTAAGTTTTCTTGAACTCTGGCATGATGAACAACCAAATCTAGTCAAAGCTAACGTGTTTCCCAATCTTTATTAACATTCTGCAGTGATGAGATCAAGGCAAAAATTAGTAATTCACTCAGAGTCGTTTGGCAAGAGCGTTTGAAATCAAAGAAATTGAAGGAGAAATTTTTTCTTTCTTGGGCAAAAAGCATAGCCAATGCAGCTAAGAAAGGAGGTAGTGGTCAAGAAGAGCTTACTTGGGATAGCTATAACAAGATTCAACAACAATTGGTGCTCCAAAAACTTCTGCAGGCTGAAAGAAAGTTAAAAGAAAAATGTGTGGTTGCAGGGGCAAAGAAATTCATGCAGTTATGGGCCAAAAGCATAGCCAATGCAGCAAAGAAAGGGGTTAGTGGTGAGCACGAATTAGACTGGGATAGCTATGATAAAATAAGACAAGAAATGGTTCTTCAGTCTGCTGCAGAAAAGGCAAAGGCAAAAGAGATAGCAAGGATAAGAGCAGAGAAAGCAGCACAGATCAAAGCAATAAAAAAGGTGATGCTCACCCAAAAGAGAAATGAGTGTGAAGGGAGGACAAAAGCAGGAGGAAATATAAAGAGTAACCAATACAAAAAAGCGAAGAAAGACAAAGATGACTTAGAAGTTGTACAAGAAGTCAAACTTAACCAGAAAATAGCAAAGGTTAGGCTTTATATATAAATATTAAATAAATAAATAAATATATGTATATATATATATATATAACACTTTTAGGCTGTTTATAAATGTTGCATTTTGGAGCTTTTCTGAATAAGAGCTTCATTACTATTTAGATGGAAACTTGTTTTAAATACGGGTTGCATTGTTGTCCCTAGTGATTTAGACTTCTTTAGATGGAAGGAAGGGGGACTTTATGGAAGATTGGAGAAAATGCTGCCCAAAGTTCCTTTTATTTGTCTCAAGAAAAGGGAAGTTCTTTTTAAATTCAGCAACTTACCCTTTCCCTAGTTTAAAGACTCTATGCTTGGCAATCGTATAATACTTGATAATTCTGGTAGTTTGGATTTGGAATAGAGTAATATCACTAGGTAAATAGGTTTTCACTTCATGAATATGCCATTTATGAGTGTTTTTACAGGCAAATATCCTGTTGTTCCTTTTAAGCCTGGCATATAGCACTTATAAAAATCTATTTACTGGAGCTATCTAGCAGGACCTTCATTTTCTTGTATGCATTCTGGTGAGGTGAACTCCCCGTACTCTTTTATTTCAGTGGTTATCTAACTACCTCTAATATTATGTCCTGTCTATAGATTCACGTAAGGAAGGACACAAGTGATCAAGTCGCTAGGGATGTGGATGCTTTCAAATCTCCTCTTATTTCTGTGAAATTGGATTTAGATCTCATCAAGAGAGAAAAGATGCGGAAAGAAGTTTCCCTAGCAGACCAGATCAGAGCTGCAAGAAACAAAAGGGTGACATCCACTGTTGGGGGATCTCCCGGATCATCTGATGAATGATCTAGTTAGAAATAGAGAACCAGATTACATCCTCATATAGTTTTAAAAACTGAACCGGACTAATTAGTTCAATTGGCTCAACAATGATACTGCATAGTTTCTGTTTGACTGAACTGACCAGTTCATTTGATCTTATCATTTTCTAATTGATTAAACCAATTAAATCATGATCCAATGATTTTTTCTATACATTATCCGGTTCAGTTTTCAAAACATTACATTTACCATTGTGGAAATAACATGTTGAGAATATTGTATGTAGAACTAGGTAAAACACTCATTATTGAAAGTTTGTTAGCTTGAGGAGTTAGTTGAATAGTTTAGCCGCACAATAGCCACAGCAGTCAAAGTAGCTCTTTCTTATTTTGGTTCTTTAGCTCTCATTCCTTTTCCTCATGTTTTATAGAGAATAA
Source organism: Saraca asoca (assembly GCA_026873985.1). Lineage (NCBI taxonomy): Eukaryota > Viridiplantae > Streptophyta > Magnoliopsida > Fabales > Fabaceae > Saraca > Saraca asoca. The sequence continues at coordinate 22,260 of JANHAO010000341.1, forward strand.
TATTCCCTCCCCCCCCCCCCCTCCCCGGGGGGCCCCCTCTGGATTTTTTCCTCTCTTAGCAAATACAGTAATGGAGACTCACTGCCACAGTCAAGGCAAATACAAGAGAAATCATACTTTAGCTTCCGGTGTTAATAGCTTATTTAGTGTCTATCCCACATCAAGAAATCAAGAAAGTATTCATAACACCACTGTTCATAAAAGGTCTTATTTTAAGTAGCACCTAAAATGATTTTACACTTTTTGCTTTTTTCTCAGAAGACTAATAATGAGTTTATCTGTTCGTTGTTACCTAGTTGAGGTAGTTCTTGGATTACATATTGTACGGGGGATACATGTTCTTCATGCTGCAGGATACCTTACCTTAGTGCACTAATCCAAGAGCAAGTACTATTTTCAAGCACATTATAGCACCCAGATTAAGTGAAAAGTCCTATTAGTAAAAGCAGACTATACCAGTGTGAGGTGTGAATTAAATCACGATGGTATCGAATTAAGTTCAGATAGATTCAATGCAAACTCAAATCCATCTGAGAATTTATCATTTCATATGTTAGAATTATCATTTTAGATTGGTTAAAATTAGAGACGCTCAGAATCCAACAAATAACTGTCTTGAATTAAAAAAAATATAATTATAAATTTTTTTTATTGATAAAGAAAATTATAAAATTATGTTTTTATTCACCTTGTTATAGAGTTAACTATGTTATACAAATGGATTAATTTAATACCTAAAAAAGATTCAAAATCCATTGAATATCCAATAATTAAAATCAAACTCAGACCATTAAATCTAATTTAAACCCAATCCATTAAATCAAAATCATTAAATAATAGATCTAAATAGATCTAATTTGGATCTGATCTATAAAATAAATATCAATCACTATAGATGAAATTCATTGGATTTTAATATTTTTACCAGCCCAAGAATAGTAGTGAAAATACTAGAAAGATCGTTTATTCCAAACAGCAGCCTTGAGAAGCAAGCATGACAAACTTACTATATAACCAACTATGCACAATCAAACAGAAGTTGATTATTTGACAGCACAACATCATGGAGCATTCACAAGAAACATCAACTGGATTATTCTATCCAGAGTTTATGATAAAATTATAGTAAACGAAAATTTGCAGATCTGACAAGTTCAATCTATGTGGAATGTACAAATACCCAAAAGTCACTAAAACATGGTGCAAAGTCAAGCTCAAGGCTGGAAGGAGTTCCCACCAGCTGAGCCACCCATGTCCTGATTGGGCGCGTAGCTAGGCTAATGGTCTCTGCCTGGAACAGTATTGGACCATCCTGCATTTGGTGGCATCCCACCCACATTCTGATTCGGTGGTGGCATTCTTCCCATATTCTGATTTGGTGGCTGCATCCTTCCCATGTTCTGATTTGGTGGCTGCATCCCTCCCATGTTCTGATTAGGTGGTGGCATCCCTCCCATGTTGTCTGTCATACCTGTGTAATTACTGGACGGCACACCAGCCCCTTGGCTGTTTGGCGGAATATTGCTATAACCACTGTTAGGGGGCGCTCTGCTCATGTTGGGGGGAACACCACCCATATGGCTGGGAGGGAATCCTCCTGTATTAATCGGAGGAGCTCCACCCATGTTGTTGGGAGGGAAGTTTCGAGGAGGACCACCTATGTTGCTTGAAGACTGCTGATTAGGCATGTCTCTGTTGACTATGTTTTCCCTCCTCCTCTCAAAATTCCTTGACCTATCCGCATTTCTAGGTCTGTCATTTCTCCTATTTCTTTCATTTGCTCGGGCATTGTTTCTTACCCATTCTTCATGATACTTGGGATCATAAGGAACTGCTTGCCCATTAATAAATGGTTCACCTAGAAAGGGACAGGAAATAAGCCAACTACGCATGAAAATTATTGCATTTATTGAACAGGAAGAAGGTGAGACAAAAGATAACATTCTAAATAAATTTCAAGCATTCATATAATTGAGAATAGAGATCTGAATCCTAGACTAAAATTATTTTCAACCAAAGTCAGTAGATCAGAATAGTAAAAGAGTTCACCGATAGTAAGCCTAAGCACAAGACTCCAATTACTAAGTTATGTTGCACAGCTTGTCTATCATACCAATGATGTCCTGATATACAAAACATCATAGATCATTCCAAATGGATGGTGGTAGTTGAAGCTAGATAATTGAAACAGATAGAGGTGTAATTTGAAAAGAAACTGAACCAGCAAATCACTTTACAAGTTACGACAATAAAACAGAGTATAACTAAAAAAAAATTATCAATGTGCAATTCCACATGTAAACTAATAATGTTATAGATTGTCCTAAAGAAGCTTGCAACATATACTAGAGGCATGCCAGATACTCATTGATGGAATTTTCACCACATATTGCATGACAAAGTCCTAACCTCCATAATCCTTGTTCTTCACATCCAAGTATGAATCAGGAAGAACCCACCGAACTCTAGGCAGTTCTGCAATTACAAAAATAATTAGTAAGTAAGGACCACAGTTTGAAGAAATAGAAGCCCACAGGTCTAGAACTCCATTTACCCTTGATCTTATATGAAAGTTCTTCAGATACCAAGGCCCCGAATGCATAGTAGTGTCTGGTTGACACCGAATATATCTTCATCCTTGCCTCTTCTTCACTGCAAAAGTAAATCATAACTCTTCAACTAAATTGGGAATTTTAGAATAAAATGCAGGCATTCAAGAGTAAGTTGCATGTTTCCTTTTGGTAAGTTGCTCATTTAATAGGCACTGCTTGCGGTGACAAGCATTACACTCCATGTGAAGTTAGGAGAAGATTAATAAGGAATCCATAATTTCATCTCACCTGAAAGCATGAAAGCAATCCAGAAAACTACCCAGGAAAGCACAATAATAGTTGATAACTAGTTCAAAATACATACAGAATGCTTTTCATTAAATGTATCACCAAATCTGATTATAAAGAACGAAGATCATGAAATTTCACCATTTGCAAAAATCTCATATAAAACACTTTCAACAAAACAACATATACAAAGTCATAAGCACAACCCATCTAAAGAACCAGATAATTCTTCGCTTATTGGTCATCCATGTTGTGAATTGAGAAAAACTAATTGTCTGAATGGGAGCAGGGAAAATGAGGAGGAAGGGAAGGAAATGTACCGTTAGCTCTACATTTCCTTTTTCTTCACCTCATTTCCATTGCTCTCAAACAGGCCATTAAAGATAAAAGCATTTTACCTTCCCACCACCGGCGCCAGAGTCTTAATATAGCTGTCAATGATCTCGTCTCTGGTAGGATCACCTTCGGGCTTCTCCATGACCACAAGCCAGTGCTCAAAGTCACAACCATCGAGCAGAATAGTCTCCTTCGGTGGCCGATTCGACCAGTTAGGGTTCGGGTCGTTCAGCGAGGATGAGGTGGCACGAGTGGCAAGAGTCCTTGTGGAAACGGCTGGAAGGAGACGATGGAAATCGGCAGGTACGGCGGCAACAGGGCGGAGTCGGTGTAGAAATGAAAGAGAGGATAAAGGCGAGCGAGTAACAGGGGACAGAGAAGCGGAGGAAGTGGTCATGGATATAGAGCGAGAGAAGAAGGAAGCTAGGGTTACGGTTTTGGGGAAGACACGATAGAAGATTTGTGTAGCCATGGCGATTAGGGTTTGAGATTGAGCTAGTTCTCTTCGCAGAGGAATAAACCCCAGAGAAGAGGAGTGAGCTTGAGGTAGATAAACCCTTCTATTCGAGGAGAACCAAAACGGACCGATTCAAGCCAATAGATCGAACAACCCGACCCAAACCAGGATTGTTGGGTTGGGCTAAGCTGCTTTCGGTTAGACCTTTGTTTTACTAATGGGCCTCATAATATTTTCTTTTCTAGTTGTTTACATTATAGAATTAAGCTGACCAAAACAAATTATAGAATTTCTTTTAAATTTTAAAAAATTATACATTATATCCTTGAACTTTGAAAAAGGTATAAATTAGTTCTCTAAAATTTAGACAAAAATTTTATTTCTTCTCTTGTTAGAAGTAAAAACACACACTGAACATTTTTTTTTTCATCAAATATTATATTTCAGATTTATATTCAGAGAAAATTTAGAATTAATAAGATGTTTAATGTGTATACTTACTTTATAGGAAAGAAAATTGGACTTTCAACAAAATATGTACAATACACTAATTTAAGTTTAAAATTATTAGTTAATTAACATTTTTAGTTTTTATCCAAATTTTAGGGAATAATTTATAATTTTTTTAAAATTTGATAAGGCAGTAAAACTTTAAAGATATAAAATATACTTTTTTTTAATATCCAATGATAGATTGAAAAGATATATGGAAAAAATAGCATTCTCAAAGGAGATAAAAATAAAATTAAAAAAATTATTTTTAAATTTTGTATAAATGTTATGGTAACTTTTTTAATTTGATATTCTTGTCCAATTTAATATGCTAAGATTGAAAAGAAAAATGATGAAAACGTATAAGTATTATCATATAGTAGTTTTCTTATTACATATTCAAAAGCATGATGAAAGAAAGTTGGCAAAGAATTAGGCCATCAAATTTTTCAATATTACCTTATATAGCATTGGAGAAGTCTCCCACTTTCCGTCTTGTAGGACAACACGAATTGGACGATATAGACAAAGCCAAATTAGTTTTCAAAAACTCAACTGCCTCATAAACAAGCATCCAAGTCAAAACTTGTGAAGTTGTGTCGTGATTATCAAATATTCCAAGTTATATAGGCCACATATCCATTTATAGTACAGCTGATAATTTGCATCAATAAACAATGTGACTTATAGACAGATGCTTTACACTTTAAGTAATAACTATTTATTAACTAATGTCCAAGACTAGCATTATGTTTTTGGCACTTACTTAAAAATATGTAGTCGATGGATATTCTTGGAAATTTTTTATAATTTTTAATTAAAAATTGTAATTTTTTAGACAAATGAAAAAATTGAAAAGTTTTTTATATATTTTTAAAGGATGAAGTTATAATTTTTTACGTATTTATTAAATGTAAAATCTATATTTATATGGGTTTACCCCGTTTCTGACCCAATAGAAGTTGCATAACCTCTTAATGAGCAAAGCAGTTATGTCTTAGCAAGAATATCCAAAAAATAAAATTAAACAAAAATAAGAAAACAAATATAAGTAAATCAAATATCTTATATCATGATAGTTAACTTGTAAAACTGAAATTGAAAACATTTTATCTCCTACCAACCAAACTGTATGAGCTGTTTATGATGTATGAGGGAAGATGGTGGGGGCAACCAAACACCAACAATGCACAGTCAATGTTTAGCTCACCATAAAAGCTTCCTAAGTGTACTCTTCCTTCCTTCTTTCCTTTCTTTCTTTGTTTTTGTTGAAGCACTCTAACTTGCCAACTCTTCAAAAATTGTACAAACCAATAGAAAATGGAAAGCAAAACTATGTCAACTCTCATGTCCAAACAGTCTAAGCAATTTTATGTTGTCTTCTTTGGCTTAATAACACAGTTTGGTGTGTTAGCTCATCTCCCTTTTTCCATCTCCCTCTTCATCTTCTTCACTTATCTCAGGTACCACATTTTTTTCCTTCTTGCACTGTGTAGTCACACAAGCACACAATGGGATCACCATTGAAGCCGGTTTCATTCAGCCGGAAAACCCCGTATAGAATAGAAACCAAGAGTCTATCATACCAATTATGCAGCCAACTCGATGAGTTCAAAAGCCTGTGTTTTGGTGCAAATCCAAGGAAAGGCAATACAAAGTTCATTTTGAAGGATGTAAATTGTGTGGCAAGGCCTGGGGAGCTAACTGCCATTGCTGGTCCTAGTGGGGCTGGAAAAACCACTCTGCTTGAAATTCTTGCTGGCAGAATGTCCCCATGTAAGTTTTCTGGGCAAGTTCTTGTCAATTACAGGCCTATGGACGTGAAATGGTTTAGAAGATCGTCCGGCTATGTCACTCAGGAAGATACATTGTTTCCATCACTTACAGTCAGAGAAACACTAATGTACAGTGCTCTTCTGAGGCTTCCCGGTGGGAGAAAAGTTGCTACTGCTAGAGTTGCAGATTTGATGAGGGAACTTGGCTTGGACCATATTGCAGATTCAAGAATTGGTGGCGGATCAAACCATGGCATATCAGGCGGGGAAAAAAGAAGAGTTTCCATTGGAGTTGATTTAGTTCATGATCCTGCAGTCATTTTGATTGATGAACCAACTTCAGGATTGGATTCAGCTTCTGCTCTTAATGTTGTCTCATTGCTTAGACTGATGGCATTCAATCAAGGTAAGACAATTATTTTAACTATCCACCAACCTGGGTTTCGAATCTTGGAGCTGTTTGATCACCTTGTTTTGCTTTCGGAAGGATTCATCATGCATAACGGATCACTGAATCTTCTTGAGGCTAGGCTCAAGTCATCTGGACATCACATTCCTCCTCATGTGAATGTCCTTGAATTTGCCCTTGATGTCATGGAAACCTTGACCATACAAACTTCAGAATCTGTACAAAACCAGTTTCTTCTCGGAGAAAAAGAAGACCATGATCATAGAATGAGGGTGCAGTACTCTATGCATATCAAAGAAAAGGCTCTTTCATATGCGAATTCTCAAATGCAGGAGACTCTAATTCTAGGACGAAGATTCTGCAGAAACATTTTCAGAACCAAACAGCTCTTCGCCACCAGAGTAATACAAGCCTTAGTAGCTGGATTTGTACTGGGCACCATATTTTTTAATGTGGGCAACGAACATAATCAAGTAGCTTTACAAATACGAAGTGGGTTTTTCGCATTCAGCCTCACTTTTCTGCTTTCTTCAACAACAGAAGGACTACCAATTTTCTTGCAAGAGAGAAGGACATTGATGAGTGAGACCTCCAGAGGAGCTTATAGAGTTTCTTCCTACGTTCTGGCAAACACTATTGTATTCCTTCCTTTCCTATTGGTGGTTGGTCTTCTATATACTACTCCAGTTTACTGGCTGGTAGGTCTAAGAAAAGACATTGATGGTTTTCTCTACTTTTCTTTAGTGGTTTGGATGGTGATTCTCACGTCAAATTCTCTAGTGGCGTGTTTCAGTGCTCTGGTGCCGAATTTCATCCTGGGAACCTCAGTGATTGCAGGGCTAATGGGTTCTTTCTTTCTATTTTCTGGGTATTTTATATCAAAGGAAAAAATACCGAGTTACTGGATTTTCATGCACCACCTGAGTCTGTTCAAGTACCCATTTGAATGTTTTATGATAAATGAGTATGGGGGAAAGCAAGGAAGAAGAAGATGCATAGATATTAGGGATGGAGAATGCAGCTTGTATGGAGTTGAGTTTTTAAGGCAGCAGGGTCTGAAGGAGTCACAAAAATGGAGCAACTTGGCTGTGATGTTCAGCTTCATAATTGGGTATAGGGTGCTTTGTTTTCTCATTCTGTGGTGCAGATGTTATAAAACCCGAAAATAGATCAGGTTTTACAATAGTATTAGGTACTTGTTATAATTCGTCCTTTGATATTTCATTTTTTTCGCAACTCTTTGATTTCTTATTTGTTCTTTTACTATTGATGACAAATGCCAATAAGAACATTTGCATGTTTGTACCCAAATAAACAGAGAAATCATGCCATTACAATTGTTCTGATTCTGAGCTAAGCCCTTGGTATCCAGCAATGTTAAAACATTATCACTGAATATACAATTACTAGTAAGACCCAACTCCCAAGACAAAGGATGGTAGAATAGAGGAATATTGTGGGTTCTTGTAATAACTTGCATTTATTTTATATCTTTGTCCATAGCAGAAGAGAAACAAGTTCACTTCACTTCCCAGTGACTAAAAATTCTAGAAGCAATGCACAAATGATGGCAACAAATTATAAATAGCAAGCACACGAGAATTGAATATAACCATGTTACTGCAAAGGTGCAACCATAGTATTTCACAGAGAGTCAGTTCATGTCTGTATCAGAAAATGGATGAATCCTTCATTGATTTATTAACAATCATTAATCCACTAAGAATGAAATAAGGTTATAATACAAAAATTGGCACAGTAGCTTGTAACAATTCAAAGATAGGCAACTTTTGATTAAGGGGGGAAAATTCATCAAAGGCTGAATTTACAATTACCTAGTAATACTCAACTTAATTGCTTCGGTTATAAATTGAAGTGAAGGTCATGGTAGCATAAGAGTTTGCAGTGCCTGAAGAAGATGAATCATCTTGCTTCCCTAAGGCAACAAACAAAGATGTATTTTCCACTTCACCCTTGGCCTTCTGTTTCCCTTCATCTAGGCTGTCCAGAAACTCAAATAGTATGCCTGGTTTTGTTATGATCTCATCATTCACATCTGTTCTACCCATCAGCATGTCAAGCACAGTTGACATTGATGGCCGGAGCTGAGGAGAATCTTGAGTGCAGAGAAGGCCAATCTTACAAAATCTACATGCCTCCTCAACAATGAAGTCTCCACTTAGAAATGCATCCACCAATCTCTCAAGCTCCCCACAATCATATAAATTCCAAGCCTGTAAGATATTTAATTTTATCTCTTAAATTTTACAAAGAGAGTGAAACAAAAGTTTAATGAGAAAAGAGATAATTTTTAAAGACAATGCATGTGTATAGGTTTAGTGGTGTAATTGACTGAGAGAAAACATCTCAACCTTGTACTATTTTATAGAAAGAAAAAACATGATCAAAATCACTATAAATCAACTAATTACAATCTCGAGTTACCTTTCAGCCTTGTACTATTTTATAGAAAGAAAAACATAATCAAAATCCCTATAAATCAACTAATTACAATGTCAAATTATAAGCACATAATCCCCAATAATCATGGTCATATATCTTATAATCAAGAATCATATCCCTGCAGATTTGACACAATTTGAATATTCAACACTTCCCTCAAGCTGAAACTTATCTAAGGCTTAAGCTTGGAATTATTAAAACATTAAAGTTGAACATAAGATCGACATTTCATCTTCAAAAGACTTCTATGGAGAAGCAAAAGAAAAGCACTCCCTCTGAAAACTTATGTCATGATGGTTGCCAAAATGACCATTGGCACCCAAAAGATAAAAGTATGCCATATTGACATACGACAAAAATTGTGACAGCTGAGATGACATTTCAGCTGAGACAATATGATAGTCGAAATGATACCTCAACTCAAACAATGAGATAGCTAATAGTCAAAATGATACGTCGACTATGAAAATGTAAGAGCCGGAATGAAACATCAACTGAGAAAATGTGATAGCTGGAATGACACATTGGTTAAGAAAAATTGATAGTTGCAATGATACATCGACTACGAAAATGCGATAGCTGAAATAACATATCAGCAAAAAAAAAAGTGATAGCCGGAATGACACATCAGTTGAGGAAAGAAACATGTCTTTTGACACAGGTAAAGAAAATCTATCAGAAATTTGAAAGTCACCATCAGGCAGAAACTGAATACGAGAATCAGAATAGCAGCTCCATTCACAAAACAAAGCTTAACATCTCATCAACAAAACCCATAATCATGTAACCCATTGATCAAAACCAGAACTTTTATGATGACAATTTAACCTCTTCTTGAGGTTGTAGGAAGCGTGAAATTCCATAGGTTTCAAAGCGGATGATACCGCTTTGATACCATCTTAAATTTTATGGAGAGAGTGAAAAAAAAAAAAAAGGTTAATGAGAAAAGAGATAATTCAAAAAGACGAGAATTTAATAGGTTGGGTGGTGTAATTGGCTTGAGAGAAAATATTTCAGCCTTGTACTATGTTATAGAAAGTAAAAACAAAATCAAAATCCCTATAAATAAGCTAATTACAATCTCAAATTATAAGCATGTAATTCCCAATAATCATGACCAATTTTATTCTAGAAGAGAGAGAGAGAAGGGAGAGAGACTATGAAGCCGTAACCCAACAAGGGTTTAGGCGAGAGCATTAGGGCAAATAATACAAAATGAGTGATAAGACTAGAATACCCTTATAGAGAACATTATTAAATACTAATCTAATACTTATAATCAACAATCATATCCCTACAGATTTGACACAATCTGAATATTCTACATTATCATTCCTTTCTCAACAGCTGACTTCCCTCCACCTCAAAGTCACAAACAATAGTATCCCTTTGAAACCATGAGATTCCAAAGTTTAATAGACTTCTCATTTCATCTGTGAGGGAATGAGTTCACTCCATGAAAATAAAAATCTAACTAATAAACAGTATTCACACTACAAACTATGATCTCAGAATTTTAAAGTCAATAAGAATCCACTAGTTCTCCCAATAAATATTCCCCAAACTACTTAACAAAGAAGTTCACCCCCCCTCTCCCCAAATAAAAAAAAAAAAGGAACTCATAAAGAACTTGAAGCAGACCAAAAACGTAGAACATCAATATATAAAATGAAATTAATCATAACTATTACGAAACATTGACATGTGCATGTCCTTGCACTTTACTGGATTAAGTTACAGTGTCAGTCACAGGCTGTACTTTTTACTACTACAGTGAGGCGGGCAAATATTCTTGGAAGGACATTTCACCTACCATTTCCTTACAAATTCAATGGCATCAGAGATGCTGATTACTGTAGTTTTCATGTTGGATGGAGTGTAAAAATTATGCATGTGGACAATTAACCTGGATAGAAAGTAATAATAATGATGTTGAAAAGCTCGTAGTAAATCAAAAGCACAACTTTGAGAAACTCGGATAAACAAGAGGAAATTTTCTTTAACTACATGTCAATCTAATGGTTATATCATTCAATATATACAAGTAATATCCTCAGCATAAAACAAAGCGACCATACCCTTGTAAGAAGATACTGCTCTTCAACAGGTAATCGTCTGTTTGTATTGCACCTACCACTGACAATTTCCAGTATAAGAACTCCATAACTATACACATCTGATTTTCTTGTCACCTGATTTCGTATTGCATATTCAGGTGCCAAATAACCACTACGAAATCCAAATGGAGGCATCTGAGTACAGGTACATAGTTGGAAGAAATAGCCAAAATTGAAGACATAATTATGAACTTACGCTGTTCCAGCAACTCGTGTACTAATATGGGTCAAGTTTGGTGGAATAAGCTTTGCAAGACCAAAATCTGAAATTTTTGGCTGCAGGTATTTGTCAAGTAGTATATTGCTGGCTTTAATGTCTCTATGAATAATGTGTGGCCGAACTTCCTCATGAAGGAATGCAAGGCCCTTAGCAACACCAATGCAAATGTTCCTGCGTACATCCCAACTGAATTTGATACTACTGTGGCCTCCACCTATAAAGTCATGAGGACTAATTCATTTTCAAATAGTTCATAGATACATATCAAATGCCAATAATTTACTCACCAAGCAGTGTTTGAGCTAGGCTGTTATTCTCAAGATAGCCATATACCAAAATCCTGTGGTTCCCTTCCACACAGCATCCATACAACTTAACTAGGTTCTCATGCTCTATACTAGTGATCACCTTGATTTCTGTCAAGAACTCGTGAACCCCTTGTCTTGATTCAGCTGACAGGACTTTTATAGCAGCAAGAGCACCATTTCTCAGCTTTCCCTGTTCAATGGAGAAAGTTATCCGTCATAAAAAAACAAACACAGAAAATTCTCCACGAATTGTAACTAAGAGCATACTAAGGCAATCACCTTATAGACAGATCCAAAACCTCCTTGCCCTATCTTGTTCACAGGACTAAAACCTTCAGTGGCAATTCGCAGTTCCTTGTAAGTGTAAAGGGTGACATTCGGGACATCTGAAACTACAAAGAAATATTAGTTTAATGTAAATATAGATTACCCAAAAATGAAAATGGCTAGACTTTTTGGGTATCTACTAACAGAAACAAAATATATGCAAGTTGGGCTCCTGAAGTTGTTATTGCATCAAAATCACACAGCCAATAGGATATTGTCACTGCATTATAGTCAGGTAGAAACTAAATGGTAATTGTCCAGCAGCGATGGAATTTGTCCTGTCATAGACCCTACACTCGTTTCAATTTCACAAGTGATAATTTGGAGAAAAAAAATGCTTTAGGACTTAGGAGAGATGCCTGAGAAGTTATTGAAGGAAAGCTTAGATATTTCAAAATGGAAACTTCCATGAGAGAATTCTTGAAGACATTCAAATTTTCTGGGATCAAGTCTTGTTTAAGAAATACCAATGGAAAGCATTTGCTAGTGTAACTATGTTAACTAAGTGAATGCATAAAGCAACAGATCATATAAGGACCTCCGTTTCCAACCAAGAGCAAATTAAAAAAGGAGTAAATAATAACATTGCTTAGCTGTGTACCAAGATCAACTTCGGTTGATGGTGTGGCCGAGGAAGATCCTTTTTTTCTGAAAAATTGAGAGCAACAAGTCATCATGAATAATGCCGTTGCTCCAATGAATCAAACTCACTGCTGCAAAATTAGATAACTGATCATCAACTTAATATCATCTGATAGCCTTCAACACTCTAGAATTCCAGTCTCTCTCTATCTCTCTCTCTCTCGCTCCCAAAGAGATCATTTGCAGAAAGAAACAAAATTCACTTTAGAAGGCAAGGGCCTTGATGAGTAATTCCATCATTCATCAACAATAGCACTAGGCAGCAGCAAGTTCTCACAATAATTTTGATGAATAACTGATTTTTCAACCAACACATAAATCAGTCAACACGTCTTTTTTCTCTTTCCTTAAGAAAAGTCAAAATCACGACTTATCTTTTTGCTGAATATTTAGTAAAATAAAAAACAAATTCATAACTTCCATTTAGCAAAAGCCAAAAGCGAAACGAAGAAGGAAAGAAGTGATGATAGTATTTACATGTGATACAAACACACAACAATTATACCCCTAAAAGAAAAAGAGGAAAGCTTTTGAATGATTCCATTAGCACAGTAACACTGGAAACGGAAGTCTCATTTTCTCGGGAAACGGACAGAATTAAGAAACAACTTACAGCCAAGAAGAAAAGAAGAAGAAGAAGCAGGAGCTCACTTTGTGGACACCAAGTCTACAAAGTATTAATCACATCAGGGCTGCGAACACGGAGAAAAGAAGAGACACGCAGCGTCCGTACAGTGCAGAGACTTGGTCACTTGGAATGACCGGTCTTTTTACGGATCAAGCATCTGTTAGCTATAAAATGAGAAATAATTAGTATTCAAGATTTGGCAGTAACAATGACCCCACAAGCCTCTTTTCTACTGGTTTACTTAAACCCCATGATGCGACAAGTCGCCTTTTATCATGTATGAGGTCATAAATATGGGTTTCAATTTCTCATACCCATATGAAGGGTCGTCTGCAAGCAGTTAATTGTTTGAAAGACGAACTGGCATTCAAGGTTGACCAGCATTCAAGTTTTAATTTTAAATTACTGATATTTACCTCTACATGCTTAGAAGAGTTTGATTTGACAATAATCATGTCAATAGTCTTTTACTGAAACTTTGAGCATAGCTTTGAAGAGCTTGCCCTTTGTTTAACAAATTTAAGTTGGGTTGATGAAGACAGTTGATCAGAGCAGATTGGCTCATTGACTCAACTCATAATGTTAGAGGTGGATTACAAGGAATCACCATGTGAAATCAACTTACTACCATGTGAAACCAACTTATTACAAGGAATCACCATGTGATCTGGAGTTCCTTCCTCATGCCGTGAAAGTTCTACCGCTGAAGAATCGCTTTTTCACTTTTTCCCAGGCGGCTTTTTTGTTTGTTGAAAGAAATTGGAAGTCACAAAATTATTATTATTATTATTATTGAAAAATTACTTATTTTAATAACATTTTCTTGATAAATTTACATTACAGACTTATCTTTCTCTTTGTCTAATAAAAAATCAGTAAACATGTCTTTTTTTTTTTTTCAAGGAAGTCGAAAAATCTATCCATTATTATTGATTATTATCTATAAATATTACTTGCATTAATAATGTCTTCCCAACAAATAAAGAGAGATAATGTTAAAAATACATCAAATCCTTAAATTATGTGGACATAACTCCTTATCTTTAAAAATTTACGTCTAAATCATTTGTACTTTAAAGTCCATTTTACCTAAGTAAATAATAAGTTTTCTGTTTATTTTATCAACTATTAATTATTAACTGATAGTTAATTATCAGTTAATTATTAATAAGTTAACTTATTGTATTAAAAATATTTGATAAAATTAATTTTTAAATTAATTTATAAATGTAAAATGACATAAAAGAATATTAATATCAATAGATAATATATGAAGTAAATTAATTTATATTTATTTTAAAAGTAAAATATATTGATGTAATCAAATTATTCAAAATAAAAATAAAACTATTTAAAATTTAATTAATTACATTTTATTACATTATATAATTATTTATTTAATTACTTATTCTTATTTATTTATGTTGAATTAATGGGTATAAGTCAAATAAGTAATAATATATTTTCTTATCCTCTTTGACTTTTTTTTAAAAAATATAAGTATTAAAAATAGTATAAAATTTAAAAAAAACAAAGTATTAAACATGATGATTTTTAATTAATTAAGATATTAACGATTAATAATCAAAAGAATAAGGATAAATTAGGGAAAAATTATTTTAATAAGTTATGCATTACTTAGTATAATTTATCTAAAGAGAGCTTTTTTTAAAAAAAAAAAAAAAAGCTAGTGTGCCAAATATCTCAAGAAAATATGACAAAGAATTGTTTGACTAAGTCAAGAAGTCAACAGCGTGCCAAACGCACACTTAGAATTTATTTAGTGCAAATAGCTAATAAAGTAATTGTTAGGTATTTTATTAGTTGTTAACTGATAGTTGCTATCTGAGAATTAAAAGCTAATAAACTAATTGATTGAATTAAAAGTATTTGATAAAATTAACTGTTGAACTATCTTATAAATATAAAATGACATAAAAAGAGATATTAATATCATTAAATAATATTTGAAGTAAATTAATTTATATTTATTTTGAGGTCAAAATATATTAATTAAATTAAGATATTTAAAATAATAATAATAATAATAATAATAAAATGATCTAAAATTTAATTAATTATATTTTATGATATCATTTATTTATTTATGTTAAATTAATAGGCATAAGCTAAATATATAATAATATATAATTTTTGTTTATCCTCTTTGGTTTTTGTAAAAAAAAAATAATAAATATTAAAAATAATATAATATTAAAAAAATAAATTTTTAAAATGAGGATTCCTAATTAACTGGGATATGGGTTGTGAATCAATTAAAATAAAAGGAATCAATTAAGAAAAAATAATTGAAAGTTGTTTTCTAATAAAATATAAAGTATGCACACTTTACTCACATCCATCTATTTGCACCCATATTCTAAAAGGGTTTGATGTATTTTAACTTACAAAATAATATATATCATAAAAAAATATAGTGTGTATAATTATTATGTAGTTATTTTAATTTCTATTTAAATTTACATATTTATAATAAAAATATTATTATTGTAAATATAAAATTCAATGAATTTTAAGTTATTTTAGTTTTATGAATTATAAAAATTTTGATTTTATATAAAAAGAAGTAATGTAGTTAAAAATATTTATAATAAAATAATGTATTTATATAAGATGCACCAACTTCCTGTGTTTCACATAAAAATGTCATGTATTTTTTTATGATATATTATTTGTAGGTTAAAATGCATTAAACCCCTTAAATTTATGAGTGAAAAATAAATAAATATGAATAAAGTGTACATTATTTAAAGTATAAAAAAATTAGATGCACAATTTTAAGGTTATAAGGTTATATACACATAACTAAAAAAAATATAGGAAGTTTGGTATATTTTAAGCAAGGATTTGGCAAATGAAGTTACATTACTCTGTTACGAATATCTATGCTCTTTTTTTTTTTTGTTAGTTTGTCATTATTTTTATTTATTTATTCCTTAATTTATCATGCATGTCTAATCAAATAGTTGAATATAATATTATTCAATTTTAAATAGAAATCACACTTTCATACAATTACCCAAAAAAAATGTATACGTTTGTTTTAAAAGAAGAATAGTTTTCATTTTTCTTATAATTTATGTAGATTTTATTGTAATTTTTGTGAAAAAAAAGTTTTTAAATTTCATGTTATCAATTTTATCGAAAGAGTTGCAAGAATATATGCACACAGAATCTATATAAAGTTATAAATCCTTTTTACAAAGGTTGTGAGATATTGTACATAATATATATAAAAGTTATAATTATATTAACAAAATTTGTAAAATTTTCAAAATACTTATAAAAGTAAAACTCTTAAAAAATTCACAAGCACATATTATGATTTAGTAAATTGATCAATATTATGAAGTAGAATTAAATCAGGTAGGTCATAAAAATCACGTCAAGTTATGAGTCTTTATTCCCAAGTGTTTTTATAAATCTTATAAAATTATAAAGTATTAAGCAAGAAATTAATAGAAAAAAAATTGCATAAGTGGTAAATTATATTGTCAAACGCCTAAATTATACATGATGAGAAATTCATAAAACAAAAGTGAAACATATACGCAGGACGATGTAGAGGCAAAGGAAAATAATTAAATTCAAGACAACACTCATATAAAAAAGAATTTTATAAAACATATTTAAAAGAATCTCATTGATATATCCAGGACAAAACTCTAATTATTAGTTACTTTGTATTTGTGACCCTCTTCTGTTTGATTTTGTTTTAACTGATTAAGTGTTTAAAAAACTTTTAAAATTCTATAAAACAAATTTAAAATCTACAAAAATTTAAAAAAAAAAAAACTATTATAGCAGAGTTTGATAAACTAATAAATGAGGTGTCGGTGCATGCTCCAAACTTCACCGGACATCTCATAGGTGAATTGAGTTTAAATTTTCCTTTCCATTTGTAAGATTATCAAATCCAATACGGCTATATGCGTCTATATCAAAATTTTTAAAGGAAAAGATCAAAAGAACAAAGAATTATGCTTCTGGATTTTAGGGAAGAGAGAGACAAAGCAAACTACAAACCATGAGTCAATAAATAACCAAAATTATATTTTGTAAATAAACTATGCCTACTAAATGCCCAAGTAATATTCATGATTCCAAATTTGATCATACAAGTAGTAAAATGGAACATTTACCATCTAACACTTCCAACAAGAAAATTTGAAAAAAGAAAGAAAAAAAAAGAAAGAGTAAACAAAAAGGGAATTTGGGCATAGTTCATAGAATAATTTGTTTACATTTGTAATTTACAAAAATAAATTTGATTTTACATGAAGAAATAAAACAAAACCCCAAAACTTGAATATAAAAAGTGCATGATGTAAATTGTTTTAATCTATGATCTTGTCCTTCTTTGTGCAGCATTTTCTGTGTTTGCCCTGCCCTTCACTGAAAGACTAATATGATGACATATAGAGAGGGAGAGATCCAAAGAATGAAGGGTTTAGGGGAAAAAGGTGGTAAAGATTGAGAATGGAAAGAGACCAGTTTGAGTAGAGAGTGTTATGACACCCACGAGAGGGACGAAAGAGAGAGCGGTAAATGAGGGCAAGAGAGAGAAATTAGGAGATTAACCAAAAAAATGTTGATTTGAATAGATAAGTAGTTAATGTTAATAAGTTTAAAATTTAAACAAGAAGATTTTTTTTTAATAATTTCTACTCCACTAAATATGAAGTTGCGTGGTTAACCTCGGTTTTATAAAACATAAAATAAGAAGTCAAGAGTCTTAGGATTAAGTGGCATATGATGTATTTTGAAGGCCTTGTCTTCGATTGCATACCGGGTTTGATTATATATTCTTGTATATGTGAATTTTGTGAATTATTCACTTGAATGATTTTTAGAAAACAAAAAAAGTGGAGTCCAGATCGTTTACCAATCCCCTTTATATATATATATATATATATATATATATATTGATATTGAGATAATACTTATGATATTGTGAGTTTTTAAGAAAGTTCTCATAAAAATTGTAATTTTTTATATAAAATCTGATAATTTTTTTAAAAAAATATTAAAATTTATTTAGATTTTGTGCTTAACAAATATATAAAAAAAATGTAACTCTGTCGTTCAAATTTGTATAATTTTTTAAAATTCTCATTTTTACATAAAAGTGATGTTTTCAGTGAAAAAGATTAAAATTTTATGAAAATTTTTACAAAAATTACAAAATACATATATATATGTATGTTTTGGTTTGAAGGTTTTTGAGACAAGTGAATCTAAATTATTCATAGAAAAATCTTAACTCTTTCTTATTGAGAGATTTTTCTTTAACTAATTACATATCTTCCTAATATTATAATAGTCGTGACATTTACTTTCATTCAAATCGAATTATATAGTAAATATTTTTCACTTGTCACTAGAGAGAGTGAGTAAAAATTATAATTTTTTATTCTAATTTAAATTATAAATAAAACTTTTAAATTTTTTGAAACTTCTTTTAATTCAAAATATCTTTTCTTTTATTCATGTGAAATAGTTTCAATTTAAAATATTTTCTAAAATTTTATAAAAATTAATTTTTTGAAATATGTATTTTCATAAAAATAATATATTAGTTATGACAATGCATGAACTTTTAATAATTAAATAATTAAATTTTTTAGTATAAGATAGTTAATTTAAAATTTTAAGCATAATAATTTATAAACAAATTCACTCGAATATTAATTTATTAAGAAAATATGTTTTGAAAGATAAAAAAAATTCAAATGATAAATTTAATTAATTTGAAATATTAATATAATAATTTTATCAACTTAAAATAAATATAGTATTCACTCATAGTTAACATAAATATAATCATATCAATTATATAGTCATTTAATAAGTAAAAATATGATGATGATTTATAAATATTTGAATACAATATAATTTGTGATATAAATCCGTATTATGAATTATTATCAAATAAAATTAATTAAGCACGTATGAAATACAAATTAATGTTTATGTATATATATTTAATAACATGGCATCTTTTTATTCCACGATGACATAAAAATTTTATCCTAAAAATAATAAATTAAATTTAAACCCTCATAATCGGCTACGCTTGTACAAATTATTACAATTGTATCTGAGTTTATAAGATCCATTCAAACAACGGGGTGATTAATGCTGTCAAACCTAAATGTAACTATGTACCCAAAAAACAAACTTAAATTTAACTATATATTGTTATCTATTTGTGAATAAAAGATTGTATAAGTAATATTCAGTAATTAATAAATATTTCAAAGAAGCAAAGACACTTTAAAAAATGAAATTACAAATAATATTTGCAGCAAATAAACTACGTTTCGAAAGCTACTTAGTTGGCTATCGGATAAACTACTAATTTAGTTTTACACTTCTTCCTTCATTTGTTAATAAATATCACTTGGCATAATTTATGTTATCTTTTACTGTTTGACATTACACCAAGGAGGCATTTGAAAGAGATGATAATGTAATATATACAGGATACGATACGCAGACACGATAATATAGGATATGATAATAAAAAAATAAAATATAATATTATCAAGTGTTTACTATATAATATATAAATAATTTGATAATATAAATTTATATTATCATTTAATTATTATAAAAAAAACGTATATGACATAATTGTATTAAAAAAAATTTCTAAACAAAATTATTCTTATTCTTAGAAAAAATTTATATTACAATTATTTTGTATTATTTGATAATTATAAAATTTTTAATTTTTTTTAATGAAATTACAATTAATAAATTAAATTAATGTTTTGTCTATATTTTTTAGTACTTTTTCTCTTCAATTAGTCACATCTGATAAAGTTATAGGAAAAATAAGAAGAAAAAAAAATAAGAGGAGGATAAGAAGTCTAATCAAATGCAAATGATTTGATTATGTCATCCAAAAAAATGAAAATGAAAAATATAGATTAATGGTAAAATGAGAATTATAACACTATAATGGAATGGAGGTATACTTTATTATAATTGTTGAAGATTAAATGATATAAATATATATTAAAAGTAAAATAGGAATGATAAATTTTACTTATAATCTTATGTTGTTGTAACAAGTCCAAAGAAAGAGGGATAATTTATCTAGTATTGATAGCATAAAATAAGTAGATTAGATTAGATTATACTATCATATCTTTCTTATATCATGCACCAAACAGGCCTTAACAGTATCTAGCCCAAAGAGTAAAAATAATATTATTTGTAATCTTTTGTATTCACTCTCTCTCACTCTTTTTTTCATATAAGAAAAAATTTATTGACTTAATCTTGACTTTTTGCAAATAAAAAGGATAATTCCATGGGTAGTTGCATCCCTTAGAGTATTGAATATTTTCACTGTTAGATTATCATTTTTATATTAATATTTATATTTTTTATTTGATTAATTTATTTTAAATTTGAAAAAAGATAATTAAATAATGAAATCACTTAATCTGATAAGAGGTTAAATTTTTTATAAAATTATCCAATAAAAAAACCTTGATATGAAAAAGAAAACAAAGAAAGAGAAAAAATAGAAGAATGCAAATACTATTACCGATTAATTAATGTCAAACTTGGAGAAGGATTGAATGGCAAATGTAGAGAATAAGAAATTTTGTAAGTAAATTGGAAAAGAGGAACTGACCAAAGTTCTTGAATGTTGCAGGACAGGTATATGTTTTTCTTCATCCAACTGCAACCACCAATACAAATCAAATGGCGTGATGGCAACTGCCAAGAATTTGGTGCAAGCCGCCATTTGACAAGCAGGACACATGCCTTTGACAAGTTGTCTTGAAATATGAATCCCCAACTCAAATTCAAACTGCATGGAAATTGGATCCATTTTTGGGGTCATTTCCCTGCGCTCTAGTCCTATCTATGGGTTACTATTACTCGCTACGATTTTTCCCGTTCTTATCGGTAAGAGTATATCACCGTCAAATTGCTCTACCGTGATATCAAATTGATTGCGCGAAGAGAAAGATGATGTAATCACCCACTAATTAATAAGTGTTAGAATAAAATTCAATATATATGGGACCACACATATAAATATTAAAATGTATGGTCATTATTTAATAAACCTAAATAAAGTGATCTAATTTAGAAATAAAGTTTAAGACTTGAAGGATAATTTGATCATGAGATTAATGTGTTGAGACCAAAGTGATATTTATACTTCGTTGAGAGGTTAAATTAGAAATATCACATACTTAAGTCTATAAATAGGATCTTGATCCTCATTCAAGACAACACTTCAATTCTCTTAAAATCCCTTCATCAGAGAATACAAATTGAGAGTTGTTTTCAAGTAGAAGATTAAGTCATCTCAATCTGCTTAATCAATGGATCAAGGTACGCTTCCACTTATTCCTTTTTCTTTTTTCATAGATTTAACGTGAGTATAGAAATATATTTAGGATTTGATTAATATTAAGATTATGTAACATGCTTTAAGATTGAAATTTCTGATAATTCCATGCATGTTATATTTATG
>JANHAO010000342.1:0-43404 GCA_026873985.1 Saraca asoca
TATTAATTCCAAATTTGGAGAGCCAATTGAGTACTCGGCCTATCTTGATGTTTTCTCACAAACAGATAAGATTCCCCGCAAAATGAAGATGACCAGGTGAGTTGCCTCTCTCACATTTTCTGTCACACTGATTAGTGGCTTGTTTGACATTATGTGCTTCATTTTTCTAACTTGTTTGCTTGGATGTCTAAGTTTCTTTATCTCAATTTTCTCCAGACAATACAGGGAATATATGGAGAGTCTTCTGGAATATCTGATATACCTTTTTCAGCGGACAGAACCCTTGCAAGATCTGGACAGAATTTTTTCAAAGGTAATCCATTTTTATCTGACCTCTCTTTTAGTTTCTTGCAGTTTTGCACGTAATTTAAGTCTCACTTTTGCGTAAGGGTTGATATAGATTTATCTACCCTCTCTTATCTCTAATATTTCTTTAGGGATCAAAACATGAAAAGTCCTTGCCTTAAAATGCTTTTTCATGAGTTTTTGTGGCTGTAATTTTGGTCTTAAGTTGAATCATTGTTATGCCCTAAGATTATGTGTCTTCCCTGTCTGTCAAAATATCTAAGTATATACTTTATTCTTCTATAAATGTACTCTGCAATGTAATAGGTTTTAGTCAGCCATGTAGTTTGACTAATGAAGAAACTACAACGCTGCCCTTTTCACATTGCTGCACTATATCTATCATTGTTTTTTAAATACAAACCTTTCGAAATTATCCTGAGCTCCAACACAGCAAGTATTTCTTGCTGACTAATTTGTTTGGTGTAACTTATAAATCATGATATATAAATTTATTCTTTTGTTTATCTCTGCATAGATGATTGTGTTGCCATTGGCATGAGTGAACTAAAACAGAATATAGAATATCAACTTTCAACTGTCAGTTTCTGTATCCATTTATTGGAAGGACTATTAAATTTATGTGACAGTATAATAGGCATGCCTGAATCTAATCTTAACCCTGATGTCAGTCACAGCACAACTTCTCTATGTTTTTTATGTAAGGGGTTTCTGATTGAGTTGTGGCAGGTAGCAACTGATTTTGAGGAAAATTGGGCTAATGGAAAGGTGTTAGGATGGGAGAATGACAATCAAGAGAATGGACATGTACCTGCTCAGCCCACTGCAATTGATCTTGATTATTACAGTACAGTTGAAGAGCTGATGGAAGTGGGCCCTGAAAAGTTAAAGGAGGTAATCAATTTCCTTCTGCAAAATTTGCTTCTTCTTCTTTTTCTTTTTTTTTTGGCTCTAAGTGATCATAATTGACGACATAATGTTTCTTTTATAATTTTATAACTTCCATCTCTTTCATTAAGAATATTGTTATTGATGTCTTTTTGGTAAGCCTTAAGGTGCTAATGTAATCCTTTCTCCTTTTTGTGTAATATAACTATTAACTACATTTGTTATTGAAATATGATTGCCTTTGCATGATCACTGATGGTTTTTCTCAGATCAGGAATTTCATTGTGATGAAAGAGTATCATTTTTGCAAGAGTAGATTCTTTTTCCATATATATGTTTCCTCAAACATGTATCTCCTTTGGTTTACTGCTCCTTACAATAATTATTATAACTTGAACTCCAACTTGCATACATAATTTAAGTACTATTTCTTTCTATTCTTATTAACAGTTGTCAATTTAAATAATGAGTGAGTTTGTTCTGTTAGTTACTTTTTTTGTTTTTGGGTGGCAGGCACTGGCTGCATTGGGACTCAAGACTGGTGGCACTGTCCAGCAACGTGCAGAGAGGCTTTTTCTTACAAAGGTGATTATCCATCTCTGCAATATAAGGATATGATTCCAATTTTCTTTTATATTATTTCCATGGATGGAATGGTGGGAATTCTTTTTGCAATAGTATGTCTAATAATAATTATCCATTACGTTTTCGTAAATCACTTTCTTCTTCCTCTTACTGTCCACATTGAATGTCATAATATTACTAGTTACTGATTTAAGATATTATATTTGCTTTACATGCCCGACCTATATGTCTCTTGAATCTGGCTTAGCTTAAAAATATTGCACTGGTTTTATTTCTTTGGCAGCTCACACCACTTGAAAAGTTGGACAAGAAGCATTTTGCTAAGGGTCCACGTGGTTCAGAAAATGGTGCAGCTACAATTCCACGACGAGATGAATATTCAAAAGAAGTTGCATTAATGGAGGCCAAAATGATAAAACTATGTGAATTATTAGAAGAGGTTAGCATATATTTCTTCAATTTTTATGTCCTTACTTTTTTATGCTTCTCTTAAATTTCATATTGGATGGGGTGTCTAACATCTGTACCAGACTACTAACTGATTGACAAATATTACTACTAGCCTGTGTGTTGACTTTTGTCTGATTTGCTACAGACAATTGCACAAACAAAAGACAATATTGTGAAGAAGCAAGCCTTGACATATGAGGAAATTGAAGCAGAACGTGAGGAGGTAGGTTAAATCATTTCAAAGGTTGCTAAAGTTATGAATCCATAGTGTTAAGATATGATAATCTTATTGGTTTTTTTGAGCCTAAGAATTCAGGATTTATTAACATCTTTGTTTTGGACTTTATGACACGTGAGGAATTGGTCGTAGTGATTGGTCCTATCAAATAAATAATCTTTCCTATCCAAGTTCAGGATCAACTTTTGTTACTATTCGTTGTCATTTCTTCCATCTTTCATATTCTTCCTGGATATTTGAAAGCTTTTATTACTTATTCATTCTCTAAACTTTGCATTCCATCCTATTAACAGAGGAGTAAAGAGGTTTTATGATCCAATCTTTTCTTCCTCCTGTCTTCCCAATTATTGCTGTGGTGTTCAATACTAACTTGTATTTCATAATTATTGACAGGAAGAGACACAAGAAGATGCCGAAAGTGAAGATGAGGAGCAGCAGATATATAACCCTCTAAAATTGCCGATGGGTTGGGATGGAAAGCCTATACCTTATTGGCTGTATAAACTACATGGTCTGGGTCAGGTATCTTTTGTCATTCAATTATAAAAAGCGTTGTCCTTTCTTCATTAGACCTGTTAAGCAGTTAGGTTATTTTCATATATTTTGTTTGATCTCAAAAATAACCATTATCATCCTCTATTTTTACATATTTTCAGTGTTCTATTCTTAACCCAACTATTCACTAGTTAAATAAGCCAAGCATCAAATTCTCAAGCATGAGTTGCATGACCATACAAGTCTAATATTGTGGTCAAATTCATTTGTTTGTGTAAATGAACCTAGTCAAGTCAAGCCCACTGCCTTACATAGTGTGTCATCTTGCGTCAGACAACTCTGATGCATTCCTTGGCTACAAGTTGTTGTTGACTTGTGGTAGGCTTCTTTTTGGCTCGTGGGATTCTGGTTATACGAATAATATAAGATGCATTTCAGGAATTCAAGTGTGAGATATGTGGAAACTACAGTTATTGGGGTCGTAGAGCTTTTGAACGGCATTTTAAAGAATGGAGACATCAACATGGAATGCGCTGCCTTGGTATACCAAATACAAAGAACTTCAATGAAATCACATCAATTGAGGTATGTGTTTTTGCAATGTCCTCTTCCTTGTCCTGTTACTTTGCAAGGTCGATTAATAACTTCCACCATGCTAGTGTGTTTCACTGCAGACACTTCATGTTGTTAATTATTGGGTCTGGCTATGGCTTCATGATGACAAATGCCTAGTTTATTTATGCTGACACTACATGGACACCAGAACGATTTTTTTTAACAAATACACAAAGGTTTCATTCATTGATTTACTGCATTTCTTGGATAGCATGATCAGTCCTGAAAGTGATTTTGGCTGTATTAATTCTTGCATAAGCTATTTTTTGGACAATTAAATCTCAACGATTCCAATCACGCCATGACATCAAAATGAACTAGCATCCCTATAGTTTTTAAATGCGTGCTTTTCTCCTCCTCTCTGCATTAGATAAGAAAAACATCACTGATCAGCAACTTGTTTACAAGTTATCATTTACAGCAAATATATTTGTTGATGCAGGAAGCAAAAGAACTGTGGAAGAGAATACAGGAAAGGCAAGGAGTGAACAAGTGGCGCCCCGACCTAGAAGAGGAATATGAAGACAAAGAAGGCAACATCTATAATAAGAAGACATATACTGATTTACAGCGGCAAGGACTCATCTAAGTTAAGCGCCATCAGTTCCTCCCTCAACTGGAATCAAATTGATTGTTGTGTGCATACCTGAATCATATTTCACTACCAGGGAGAAAAGTTGGGTCAGACGGGAAGGTTTTGATTTTATTTTGACTAGGCACATTCTAGAGTCAGATGTAATTGATGATCTGATCGGATAGGAGAAGAAAGAGAAAAAATGGATGAGGTCAAAACTACATAGCTTCCATGGTGATGACAGCCTATGAATACTGTTTTCTTTTTCCTGGATATTTATTTAACAATGGTAAGATTTCTAGCAGGGTATGTCTGACGTTATTAGCATCCCATGAACATCCTATAAATTAGCATCGCACTCGAAATCTTCAGAAGCACCTACTTGTTTGCGACAGCATATTAGCAAATCTATTAACGTCGGACAGCGTACCATTGTAGTTGGTAAATTTCGCATGAAGAGAATGTGTGGATGTGGGACTAACCAGATTCCTTTATAGTTTTGAAAACTTTTAAGCGACCTTATTGTGGTTTGGGATAAAAAAAAAAGGCAGAATGATTTTGTAAATTCCATTCAAACACCAAGGCAACACTGTATCTACCTATTGAAATATCTTTCAAACTGAAACCGAGAGAAATAGTCCTAAAAATATTTTGATTATCCTTTCCAAACTGAAATGGTTGTTTATACCTTGTAAACATTTTTCTGTCGAAAACAGTATTTTGTGATGAATAAACATGTCACATCTATATTTATAACTAATATTAGGCGTCACTTAATCTTACTATATGTATTCACTATGGATTCACTTAATCTTGCTATATATAGGAAAATTGATTTAATTAGCCTCATTTTCTCTTATTTCTAGTACACCAATTACTTTTTCATTGGCAACGAAGTTCAATTAAAAAAAAAAAATAGCATCGATTGATCCTGAACCTGCTTTTAACAAACACAACATTAAAAGTAGAGATCAAGATTTTAAAAGAATTAAAAATAAACGCGTGTTTTTGTTCACTAAGATCGGATCAATATGAACAGCATGGATAGCCGAAGGCTCCTTTCGAGTAGTTTACACTACCATATGATTTTGTCATAAATAAAATGCCACTATTCCTCAATTTTATGCAATTTTCTGGCCTGGCCTTTTGTTAAAGGAAAAATAAATTCAAATGTTCATAATTGAGTTGAAAAAAACTCATTTTCACAAACCGATAGTCTGATATACAGATAAAAATGCATTCTTGACTTCATCTCTCGGCTCTCCGTTTGGAATCACAAAAAATGACAACACTAGGAATCACAGAATATCATAACAAATCACAGGAATTCATTTGAATAGGAAACATAAAAATTTATTTCATTTAAAATTTAAGTCAGGTGTAAAGTTATTTAAAACCCACATTTAAATAAATCAAATTCTATATATATGTATTTTTTTGTAATTTCAAACAAGTGATAAATGATAAATGGGAATAAGATTGCATAGAAAATTCTAAAAGGTTCAATGTTCAATAACATTAAAAAGAATATACTGTGAAATATTATAAAAATTTCTTATGATGGGAAATTAATAAATTTCAATAGCCAAGTACAGTTAATTTTTTCCGGAAAACTTCAAAACAAATATTTTAATCTGATAGATACATTATTTTCAAACTTAAATCTTCCCGATGCAACTTCCTTTAATTTTTCAGTCGAGCATTAAAAAAAATGACGACCCCAAAAAATAAAAAAGGATATGCAAGATGACCAACTAAATTTATAATAGGATACGTGGGAAAAATATACGCTTGAATGAGTAGGTATAAAAAAAAGTGAATCGTTCAGAAAATTGATGTAAAATACCACACCGAAATTGCAACTTAAAAAGGCCCTCCACCCCAAGAGAACAATGAAAATGCACAACTTGAAGTTGTCTTCTTTTTTTTTTAATGAAAATGCACAATTCGTGTAGGACAATGAAATTCCATGCACACAGCTAAATCATGCACAAGCAAAAATGCTAAATAGGAGGATTGAAAAGCGAGCGCATGCATTACGGTTTAAAAGAAAAACCTTTTCTATGGGGGAAATGAATGCTTTTCCTTTTATTTCCTCGCTCAAAATGAAAGCAACAGGAAAGGGAGAGGAAATAAAAACCTGATAAAGAAAAGCAATGAAAGATATAGAAATTGTCTCAATGTGTACTTTCAGGAGAATGATGTATCCGGCTAAAAATTATCGACTCAGACTCATTTGACCCAGGCATCAAAGCATCACAAGTTTTGCGAGAACCATCCTCAAAAATTAAGGAACCACCCAATGTCTCAACAAAGCCCAGCTTTTCATCCGCACCATGGGCAAAACCAGAGATTTTGGCTTTGCTATTCATGTTATCACCACCTTTTTGCAGAGAGGGGGCCAACTGAGATGGGCTTTTGACAGCCTTGTAGCATGTCTCCTCTGCATACCCTGAATTCACCTGCTCGGAAGTGAATTCATCTTTATTCTCACTCAAACCGGGTAAAGACTCTCCTTGGTTTGTATGTCCAGAAGATGGCCCAGACATGGCCACTTGACTACTTCCATCATGACTATGGGTGGGTTCTAATTCTTCCAAATCCTCCTTATGTGGAGGAATATTTTGCGCCTCCTTCGGTTCTAAAGTAGACATTGGCATATTCACCACTGCATCAGAAGTTGAGACAGAAATTCGAACAGTCTCTGACCCGGGCCTACTCACTGGCTCATCCACTTGCACCTGGTTGAATACTGAGATAATATCTAACTTTTCCCCATTTGGCATTTTTATCCGCTGCTTCTTGTAAATATCTAGGGCTTTCTGCATAACAAAGAACATATTCATTCACCAATAGTACTGAATTCAATACTTAAGATTCTTAGTAATGAAGTCAACATTCACAAATTCAGTAGAGATAAGAATAATAAATAAATATACAAATATAGCTGACAAGATTATCATCTTTTTTAGTTTACCTGAAAGATGGAAGTGTCAATTGCCGGAAAAGGAGAGGCCCTTGATAAACTCGCAGCATATATCTGTCGTGCTCTTGAACCATTCTGCCAAATCAAGTGATTTAAAAAGATCATTGGGTATTTTTTGTTGCAGCAACATTAATTAAGTTAATATAGTGTTCCACCTTGAAATTTTCACTCTTTCACACAACCAGCCTGGATTATTTCTCTATAGGATTCACAAAGGAGATAAAAAGAGATCACATTCAATAGCTCAAGCCTTACAAGTTTAGATTGATCACAAAACCATTCATACTAGAAGCTTTATAGCTATTGCCAGCAATAAAAAGGAAGCAAATAAGTTCTATCAAGATTCTTTACCTTCAGATACAGATCCATACTAGCATCTGCATCAATAAAGGCATTCTTTTTAATATTCAGCAGACATATACACTGTTCATACAACTCGGGGAGTGCAAGTTCTGCTGAAATGTCAAGTTTGGAAAGATAGAAACGGCTAAAAAGAGAAGACTTGTCACTCGGTGTTGAAGTATCAGACACCTTCTCAAGTGCACCTGAGGACAACAAGCTCACAGGTCCCTTTGCTGGAGAACTGAGACTAAATGACTTTGTTTCAGGAGCTTTTTCATTAATACTGTCCCGACTGTGCACATCCTGTGACATCTGAACGGCCTGCTCAGCCAAACCATCATCCACTTGGGATGGTACAGACTCATCTTTGCTGGTTGCAGAGGACAATTCCTTTAAATCGCCATTCTCCTCTTTCCGGGTCTCAGAACCAGAGTCCCATCCACGACTATTTGTCAAGTGTCTGTTCCGCTCCCACTCTGAACCAACATACATGTGAGGATCATCTCTAAAGACACCATTGCTATCCCATCCATGTAGATGAGAAGGGCCAGTGCCATCCATTATATTCTGCCACCCAAGTGGACGCAAGTGACTAGGAAACCTGTCAGCATCAGGAATATGATAAGGAAGACCAGCATGATTAACTTCCATTGGAGGCCTGACACCAAACAGAGGTTGAGATGGAAACTGTGGCATCATTGCTTGAAATCCTCCAGGCCCATGTTGGAAAGGAAGAAATCCATTTGGTACTGGTGAAGTCCAGTTTGGAACACCCCTCCAGGAATTGCCTTGCCCCCTTCCAAAACCAGCATCACTACTCCTTCTGTAACGAGCATTGGAATTGTCTCTAACATCATCCTCTAAAGAACCCATAAATGGTCTGTCTAGTCCAGATCTGAATGTGGGTGGGGGAGGAATCAAAGATGGGTTTCCTTGACTGTTCCTGCCATAAAAAGATGAATCAGCTTGAGAGGACTCATCCAATGAAGGTTTCTCAAGTGTTAACTCCTGACTGAGTCTATCTTTAGAAGGGGGGAAATCTCTTCCATCAGTACTGTTCCTCCATCCAGTTTCTTCAATGTCAAGGCTACGCTTAACTCCACTTCGATTCATGTACCTGCGATCAATGCTAGTGGATGAAGGAGATCTTTCCACCAGACCCATGGGTGAAGCCTTGGAACTGGAAGACCTTTCAGTCGACAAGTCTCCCATGGGACAATCATCTATTTTAATGGTTTTCTCCATTGATTTGTATTTAGGTCTCTCTAATAGCCCAGAGAAGCCCTCTCTTGAGCCTTTGGCTCTCTCTTCTACCATTGTGTCTCTAAACTTCTGATCTTCAGATTTCACATTCCTGAAACCAGAGGCAAAGGGCAATAAGTTATAATGGTCCATAGTATACAAACCAAATACCAGGAACTTCCTCAGCCTTTTATGTCATTCCTCAACATTTTCATATCCATGACAAATAACAAATTGCAGAAGCAAAGGTGAAACCAAGAAACCAAACCACAAAACAAAACCACTGATATAACATTTCAGCAGTATCAACAAACCAAGGTATTATTAGTAACCCAACACCTTCCATCTAGTTTCAACACCTCTCCTATTCAAACAACTGCATATAGCTAACAAACAATAAGATGGC
The DNA here is from genome assembly GCA_026873985.1 of Saraca asoca. Taxonomy (NCBI): domain Eukaryota; kingdom Viridiplantae; phylum Streptophyta; class Magnoliopsida; order Fabales; family Fabaceae; genus Saraca; species Saraca asoca. The sequence goes on from JANHAO010000342.1 coordinate 9,128, forward strand.
ACTACAAGCTAATTTTGATAATCAAACATGACAAATCACAGTAATTATTACACTTCCTCAGGGCAGCTTCCTAATGTCAACAGCCTAATATTTCCAACATCGACCTGGTATGCATGCAAAAGAGGAGGCAATGTCATCCAAAGACATATTTGGAGATTAGCTAGAACAACTCCACCAAATAGCCATAGAGAGATAAGTACCTATATTCTTCTTTACCAATATGTGCGCTTGAGACAGGGGAAGATCGTGTTTTATTGCTAGTCCCAGTTGAGTCTGCGTGAGCTTGCCGTGATTGTGATCTTCCCCTGTCAGCATCAGAATCAGCTCTGTCACTTCTCTTCTCTGCATCAGAATAGTGACCTTTAACAACTCTATATTTAGTGTCACTATAATCATCACGATCATCCAAAGTTCTTTTCTTCGTGCCACTTTCTTTGCTCTTGGCACTTCGATCATCAACATGTGACCCATCACGCTCACGACGTCGATCACGATCACGGTCTCTGTCTCGCTCACGGTCATGATCTCTATCACCATCCCAACCCCAATCTTTGTCATAATCATGATCATAATCACGATCTCGATCACGAGCACGATCACGGCTGCGTTCATGATGCCGCTCACGATCACGACCAGAATCCAGCTCACGGTCTCTGTCCTCATCACGGTCACGGTTATGTTTTAGGTCACTCTCTGAAAGCTTAGTTCTCTTTTCCCGTGATTCAGCATTATCTTTTTCTTCTCTTGTATACTTATCATCAGCCCTATTGCTGGTCTGATCTTTCGCTGGACGATCGTCTCGCTGCTTGTCAGGTCTGTGTTTGTTCTCCCTGTTCATCTCTTCCCTATACTTGCCTCTGTATTTCTCATCCTTTTGCTTCTCATCCTTCTGCCTTGCATCCTTAGCAATGTCATCCCTAGATGACAAACGTCTATCATAACCATCTCCATCATCTTGATGCTTTTCCCCATCAACCAAATCATCTCTTTTCTTCCTCATTCGTCTCTCAAGCTGGTTATCAAGCTCAGGGCTTCGCAACTCATCCAGACCCTTTGAATCTGCAATAAGGCATACATGAAAGTAAATAATGTCCAAAAAAAACTTTAGCAGTGGAAGTTGGAATTTGATTTATTTAAGAAATTTAATAACACAGACAACTATATATTTTCAAATGATTTACAAATATGCAACCCTTAAACACCCACAGTATCAGAATGCCATAAACAAATTCTGTTTACATAGTTTCTTTAACTCAATAATTCAAGATACTTAATAAGACCTTTATCAAGATTACAGATTAGAAGGAAAAAAAAGCGAGAAATAGCTATGATTTTCCCTTAGGGAATAAATATAATAAATAAAAGGAAGCAAACAAAATCCATATTCTAAAAATGCACAGCCACAAAATTGTTCAACATGTATAAGCAACATATTTATCACCCATACTCCATTCAAACTTCTTGTTTTCAAGAAAAGAGAAAACAAGCAGGCCAGACAAGTTCAGATCACCTCTTCCAATACAGAACAGGGGGCGCACATAACTGAGAGATCGATTCAAATTTAACAAACAAGAACCAAAACTAAATCTCTAAAGAAAATATACTGCATAAACAACACACTCCACTCTAACAGTGAATTGGGATTAAAAAAATTGAATGCAATGAAACAGGAGAAACTAGCATGTATCATCCTGCCCTTTTGTTGTCATCGTCTATATGTTCAAAAAACAATTTAATACTTTATGCTGTCATATATGTTAAGCAAGGCTACAATATCAATCAAACAAATTTAACTTTAATATTTCAGCAATAACCACATTTCACCACAAGTAGTCAAACAGCCATCCCTAATATGGAAAAAAAAATTTTAATTAGATAAAATCTAATATAAAAAAACATTAATTTTACCCAAATAATTATCCCATACGAAGTATAACCAACTAATGAGGAACACCTAGGATTAAACCTCTGATATTGAAAGTTTGTTTCTGAGTAGAATCTCTAACATGAAAATATGGGTATATTTGATGTAAGTATAAACCAATGAATCTAACCCTAATCAGGGCATGCCAAAGTTAACATAAAATTTTTGCTTTATATATCAAGTCATTGATTCTAAATTGCATTTAATTGCTAGTCCATACATTATGCACACATCATTAATTTAATGCTGCCATGTACGAATCCAATATAAAGAGAGCAAAAATTACAAGGCAACAGAATCGCAAAAAATTTAACAAAATAAAATTAAGAAAAAGTGCCTCTAACATTAGCAGGATTCTTAATCACTACTGAAAGAAGCATATTTTGATATGTTTTGGACTAAGGAACAGATGCTTCATCCAAACATTATAAGCTAAATTCTATCAATGTAACACGAATACACAACTAGATAATATCTTAAAATAAACAAAATGTCTACCTTCAAACTTTGACTACAAAATCTCATTATGCCAAATCGATTCAATTCCATCAAGAACATATTATCTTGGTCTATTTATAATTCAGCTTAAGCCACTCTCAAAGATGAACATAAAAATTCTACAGAAAAAAATTCCCAAAAGTTTCCATTACTTAACCCAATGGCACTACGAGCAAAAATTGTAGTTGCATTAGATCTAATTTAATTTGGTATTTGCAACAAAATAATTGGTTAAAACCCAATTATGGTTATCTGCTCTATATGAGTCTTAGGCAGCTTAAAAGATGAAGTTATAATGTGCAGATAAGCCCAACATTAGTAATTTCATGCAGATAAGATCAAATACACGACAAACTTAGAGTATACAATGTCATTGGACAATGGATGTTTTATATAAAACTTCAGAATAACTACACCTAGACTTTGCTCTAAGCTGACAGTCTAATGTAGAAACATAGAAAAAGCTAGTAGGTTTCAAATCTATAATCCAATCATACACGAAGGAGGAAGATACCCCTTAATAAAGAAATCTGATATTTAAATAGCTCGAGATTGTTAGTACTACAACAATCTACAAAGTCCCACCTCCAGTTCAGAAGCAATACTAATCCTTATATGCTTCAGTTCAAGCCATTACATACTACTAATGTAAACAAAGCACAAGCTTCCATGCATAGTCCAAATATGTCAAAAACCAATCAGTTACCTTACCAGTAGTATTTTCAAGCACTTGCTTGGAAATGTGATGTTCTTCATTATCAACCGATCTCTCACTTCTACCTTCTTTTACCTTCCTTTCCTTTTCCAACCCAATTTCTCTACCTTCTTTTCGACCTGAATCCTTATGCTTCGCCTCGCTTTTCCCACTAGTCTTTTTCAACTCCTCACCCTCCTCATACATTCCAGCACTGTCATCCCTTCTCCTACTCTTTGAATCCCCCGATGTTCTCGACTTCTTCAAACCATCACCCCTATCATCGTCACCGCCATTCCACCTCTCTCCCAGTCCATCATTGCTCCGCTCCTTTCGCCGCTTTGACGAACCATACTCCTCAAAATACTCTCCATTCCCAGAACCATGCACATCCTTCGAAACCAGTTTCCGCTTCTCACTCGAACCTGAATCCTTCGCAACAATCTCATCCTTGCCTTTCCGATCCTTCAAGCCGGAATCTTTCTCCGAGTCCGAGTACTCCCTCGTATCTCTCGAACTATGCTTGCTCGATTTATGCTTTGAACTCCTCGGCATCACGAAACTAAACTCAAAACTCAAATTATCCAACACCGAACCCTAGCACCGAATGTTCAGCACAGTCAGAATACCGAACTCCAAAAACTGAAAACCCTAATTCCCAAATTCAGAACAAAATGTGGTCGAGGCTCGAAACGAAAAACGCTGGAGTTAAGACCTGAAAACAAGGAATTAAAGGTCGCATTGCTTCGGCTAATTCGCAAAACAAGGGATACGAAATAGAGAAGGAATACATACAGAAAATCTCGACGACACAGAAGAATCTAGAGACAATATATGAATCTAGTTTTTTTCTTCAGACATCACTTGAAGGAAGAATAATCAAACAGCCTACAGCAACGACGCAGCCCCCTTGTTGAGTGAACGCAACGAAATTAGCTTCTTTCAGTTCTCACTTTGTGAAATTTGTGCAGATGAACAAGGTAATCTGCGGATCCTAAAAGGTCTGCTCCCTAAATCTTGTCAAACGACGTCGTTATGCGTCTTCCTGAACACTATGAAGAGTCAATAAGTTAGCATTTCTTTTCAATTTAACTTCACAGCCAGTTCAACCGAGGTACCTGATTGAAATTCAATTTGGGGTTTACTTCCCTACATACTTTTGTAACTTTTTATAAAAAAAAAGAAAGGCCACTTTTAAGTTTTATAAAAAAATTACTTTTTATAATTTTCTTATAGTAAATTAATATTTTTCAAATATTATTGTCATGTCAATTTAGTTGATAGTATTACAACATTCGGTGTATTTTGTACAAAAAAAAATTATATACATTCATAAAAGGTTGAAATGCAAAATTAAGTAGTCTTTGGTTCCACCTATAGAAATAAAAAAGGAATTGAATCAAATAAGAATAAATAAGAGTAATAGTAATAATTATTTTTTAATTTATTTGATTTAGTGAATGAATAGAATCATATTGTTTATGTGTCTATGATTTCCTTTCTTATTGTTTGATTGGGTAGTGGTCAACAGTAATTAATAATGGTCAACAACGGTAGGTAGTGATGGATGATGGTCAATAATGGTAAGTGATAGTGAGCGATAGTTAATAGTGGTAGATGACGATGACTAGTGATTAAAAGTGGTAAGTGGTAATGGACAGTGACCCACGATGGTCAATGACAATAGATAATGGTAGATGATAGTCAACATCAGTAGGTAACAGTGAATGATAGTGGTTGGCAATAGTTAACGGTGGTAGGAGGCGGTGGTTAACAGTGGTGGATGATGATGAATAACAAAAAGTGAGGGTAAACAATTATAAGTGGTGTGAACAATGGTCAATAGTGGTAAGTGATGATAACCAGTGATTCTAGCGATAATAGATAGCGGTGAATAATGATCAACGACTGTAGGTAGTAGTGGACGGTGGTCAACAATAGTAAGTAATCATGGATAGTGGTGGTCAACGGTAGAACATAATGGTAGGCAGTGATCAATGGCGAAATGTGGTGCTAAATAATGGTCAACGACAGAATATAGTAGAAGGTAGTGGCAGAGGTGGTCAACAATGATAGTGATAGACAATGGTTAACAACAATAATAGCGGTGGGTAGTAGTCAACAACAAAACGTAATGGTAGATGGTAATTAACAGTGATAGGTGGCACTGAGCAATAGTCAACAATGAAAGATAGTAGTTAACAATGGTAGTGGTAGTGGATGATAGTCATTGGCAAAAGGTGGTGGTGGTGGGAGGTGGTTAATGGCGATAATGATGATAAGAATTCTGCAAGATAAGATAAGGAAAAAGAAGGGGACTTTTTTTTTAAGGTAATGTAATCCGATACATTAGGTGAGAAAAATGTTTCAAATGGGGGATATTTACTACTGTCAAGTAACAATAATAGATTCCACTACACGTATATAAAATATTCAGTAACCCTTTATTTGGAATGATTAAAAACAAATTTTCATTTTATTTCCAAATGATTTTTTTTAAATGGTGTTTAAATTTAAGTTAAAAGGAATTTCATTTCAATTCATTTCGTCTATAATTCTTGTTTTAATATATTTATATCATTATAAAATCTATCAAATTTATTAAGAATTTCACTAGAATTCATTTTATTTTCATCTAAAACACATGTTATATTATATACTTCATCCTTATTATAATATTTTATTTATATTGATACAATCAAAATTTATGTTTTAATTGAATTTCATGCATTTTTCAATATGTCTTAAATAAAAGAATTCATTTGTAAATGAGTTGAAGTCATTATTTTTGACACAATTTCTAAATAATAAAATTCATTTATAAATGAAATGAAATAAATTCAATTGAAATTAAATAAAATCAATTCTAGAAAAATTAATTCCAAATAAAGTATATGGGAATTAGTTTTTTGATTTAATTATTTGCTTTCTAAAATTTCCTAACCAAATGCGTCCTTAATTGTCTAATTTTCACTCATATTTTAGTCTTATTCTTTTAAGAATTTTTTTTTCAATAATTTTACCTCCTAAAAATTTAAAAGCACACACTTTTGCAAAGCACCCATGCTAATGAAAAATTCTTGGTAGCAGATATTGTTAATTACACACTATTTTCCTATTCTACTTCTTATTCTCATGCTATATCACAATAAATTGAGTTATCTATTTGGAACTAAAGTTTTATTCAAAAAAATTGCGACAGCATACTTTCAAATATGTATATGATGGATTATGATCCATTATTATTGACGGTAAAATCTGATCAATCCAAATCCAAAACCCCAAGCTACAATTTAAGTGTAAGAGAGAGAGAGAGAGAGAGAGAGAGAGAGAGAGAGAACAGGGGACACTAAGAGGTTTTTAACGTGATTTAATCAGATGCAAGGCCTACGTCTACAGTTATGTTATTTCTTTACATATTTTGATAGAATAACAGTATATTGTTGTTCGTCTCCCTTTACAATGATTTTAACCCCCTTTTTTATCCTTTTTTTTTATAGTAACCGAGGTGTTATAATGTATTCCATAACGAAAATGAATCATAAATTGGTTACAACGGTTAATAATGAAAAGCAATTGAATGGTCTTCTCTAAATTGATGGCAGGAGGGCATGTTTTGAGCTACTTGTTAGACCTCGTCTTTAACGACTTGAGGTTACTATTTTGACCTTTGTTGGCTAGAGACCTGATTCGCATTTGGTAATCTGATGCCTTACTCCTGCGATCTCAATCCTGGTTAAGTTAGGTTTTTATTAGTTAGATTTGTCTATTGAGCTTTTATTAACCCATTTGTGTGGTTCCAAAAATACTTATAACAGTTATGTGGTAAAAAAATTTTATTGATTTTTATAAATATTTAACATAAAATTTATGAAAATTATAATTTTTTATCATAAATTTTATTGATTGTATAGATATTTTACTGTAACAATGTCACGTCCCGATTCACAGAACGTGACCGGCATAGAAGGTCACCATCAAGAAATCATTTTCTATTCGGAAACCACCTACAAGCCTTATAATACAATTAACATATCAATGACTCATTATTTCATCAATCTGTGATAAAATATTTATATATCAAATTCTGATAAAAATCTGACGGAGTTTTCTTTGTTTTCCGGACACCTGGCCTCAAGGTCTATACAATAACAAGGGCTACACGTCCACTATAACTTGTACAACAACATAATAATATGCAGTGGCTCAAATTATGCAATTTACATCCTCTTAGGCATCCAGCAATCATTCACAATACATACATATATAATCCTACCAATTACCAAACTTTTCACTATAGTTATACCTTAAATCTTTGTAAGAAATCACCTACTCGATCTAAGAGCAGATACTGTATCAGTGTAGGGTGGAGGGATGGTAGGAGGACTCTGAACTCTGAAAAACATAGAAAGAAGGAGTGAGTTTCATAGAAACTCAATGAGTAAGCAAACCCATAATCACCCAAAAATCATACTTGAAAGTATATATATATATAAATATAGTCGTAAAGATAAGTTTACCCGTTCTATAGCCATAATCTCAATATACATTTAAAAATCACCATATAGCAAGAAAATTAAGTAAATAAGAAATATGATGTTTGATAACATAAGGGTAAATATCAAAGAATGGTGCCATGGAAAAATACATTCACCATGATATAAATATGGGGAAAAGCCAATAAGCTTTCTAACATTTCATCAAATCTTAACATGATAAAGCATTCGACTGGATCCCCAAAGAATAAAGTTAAAATGGTAACCATCCTGATATAAACATAAATCCCGTCATAAACAATCCAGCACGTCTGTCGAATGCCCATGAATGTATGTATCCCTACATATCCCCCCATCTTTATTTCCTCCACAACTTCTATTCATATCTTCCCAAGTGCACTTGGGGTTACTAATAAACTTCTCAATGGATCCAGTATCTTAAATCAATATTTTAAATATATCATGTATCATAAAATTCATTATTCAAGTAAGCAACATTTATTAAAATATACATAAAACCTGTTATACATTTCCATATCCATTCATCATATAGAAAAATAATATCATCAATTTCAATAATATAAAGTAAGATGAGAATGCATAATTTCAACACAGTAAACCATTTCATAAACACCAACAATATGTAAATATACTTTCGAAACCACTTTAATATATATGGAAATCTCATCATTTATAAATGATTTATAACATTTCATAATAATAAAATTATTTTATATGTACACATGGAATCATTAAGTAAAGAAAATTGTCCACTCACATTAGAAAATCCTTATAAAGATAAGTCAGCTAAAGCTTCAAAATTGAACGTCAATATGCTTAATCCTTCGATAGGATCTCTACTGAAGCAAGACAATGCAAAACGATAAGAGAATTCCAAATTTATTCCAGTTAGAACAGCAAAGGTTTTAAGGAAAATTTCTTGCAAACTAGCTGTAAGGTTGCTATAAAATAAATCTTTTACTCTAGGATTACTCACTGGAATCCATAGTGTCAGTAGCCAACCTGGTTGGAGCTGAGACACTGCTAGTGAGCCTGTGGAAGCTGTTGGCCGAACCAACTGAAGCAGAGGGAGATGAACTACCAAGAGCTTCGACAGAAGTTGCCATGCCACAGGAGAAAAAGAGGATGATGGAGAAGGAAAATCGACGATCCTAGCTTGTTGGATGAAGGAAGACTGAAGAAGTAGCTGGCGACGGAGCATACGATGATGCGAACCAGGGAGGAAAGAGCTGCCAGCGAATTAAGGAAGAAGAGAATGCCAAAAGAAGGAAGACAGGAGGACATTGGAGCTCATAACCGAACGACAATAGCCAATCGAACTACAGAAGATTGTCGAGGTAGCAGGGGAGAGAGGAAACTTCAGGAGAAGTTTGGAGGAAGAAGTCGGCTTGAAAAATATATACATAAGGCTAAATGAGAAAAATTGCAGTTTGACCTCAAAACTTTTCATCGACTTTAAATAGGCCCTTTTAAAAATTAAGAAATTACGTTATGGTCCCAACAAAATTTAAGATTTTTCATTTTGATCCCTTAGTAACATTTTTTTTTAGGTATTACAAAAAAATATAAAAAATTGTCATTTACATAAATAAATTTAAAAAATTTCTTATTTATATATAAAAGATAATTTTTAATAAAAATTATAAAAAAATACCAATCTTCACAAAATTTATAAAAAAATATATATCAATATAAATTTTATTAAATATGCACCAAATTTATAAAAAAATATATATCAATATGAATTCTATTAAATATGCACCAAAATATAATCCGTCAAAAATTGACCTGTGTAATTAATATTTTTAAAGTAACAAAAACTAGATGCATATATGAGGACGGTTGTTTGACATTTCATGAGTCCGGTGGACTGGTCCTTCATGTTTAATTACGTAATATGTATATGTTAAAGCTAGGCCTGGCTTGAAAATTCTCAATAGCTTGGCCCAGCCCAATTAAATTGATTCAAGGTCGGGCTTGAAGTTGGAATAACTTCCCTTTTTTTTATTATTTAAACATTATTTTTTACATAAAAATATTTAAACAGATAATAAATATTTAACCATATATAATGTTTAATTTAATTATAAAATGAAGTGTTTTTATGATAAAAATAAATAAATTATTATTAATTTTTATAATATATAAATGTATATTAAATAAACATATATAATTACACCAGGTGAGACCGATCCAAATTCATTGCATCATGACCCGAACCCGACATTAGAGTCAATAAAACAAGATGTTGCTTATATTAGAGCCTCAACTCAAGGCCACTGATCTGCTAACTTAAAAGATCTAACTTGCACTATTGCTCTACCAAAGTTGTCGGAAAAATGCAAAAACGTGTTGGTTTATGGCCTGTTTAGCCCTGTCGTCTTGCAAACATTGTCAGGGTTTCTGTGCTTTTAACTTTGTCGTTTTAGTATTTTATGTGTAGTTGCATCTAAATTTCTGAATTGGAACCCAGGGAAAACTCTGTTAATCTCTTTACTGATACAAGATTAACATATCTAATATGAGTAATGCTGTTGCACACATTTAAAATTTTTGTAAGTTTATAGGAAAATATAATATAAAAATTCTAAAAGTTATAATTCTTATAGAGAATTTTATAATTTTTTAACACAAATTTTAAATACACTTATTTTACATGTAATAAATATATAAAAAATTATATTTTTATCATTTAAAGTTGTAAAAAACCTTTTCAAAATTTTTATTTTTATATAAAAATTGTAACTTCTCAAAAAAAATTTATTTTTACATAAAAATTGTAACTTTAAATGAAAAGGTTGCGAAAAATATAAAATTTTTTTAGAAAACTTGAAGAATACGTATTGAAATAAATTTCCAAGTATAACCAATTAAAATCAAGAGAGATTCAAATCCACCATCAGCAAAACACATGCAACCTGGGAAGTAAAAAATGGGAGCATTTAATTACGGAAATAAACTTTAGTTTCTGGACAGATTTACAGAGATGGCAAGCTGCTGCTAAATCTAAAGCTATTATTATTAATTATTACTATTATTATCAATGTCTCAGGAAAACAAAACCGCAAGAATATGGCTTTCCTTTTTGATTAGAACTACAACTCTGGTGTAACAATGAGAGGATGGGTTAGTGCTCCTCGCGGAGAAACAGTAGCTGTCATGTTAATTCATGAATTTCCGGCAGTTTGGAGCTTTACACAAACAGGGCACTTTGAATTCATCTGGCTCATCAGGATCAAACAAGTAGTCATACCTGCCAAATCCAAGCAACATAAGTAAGATGCATACTGATATGATCAATGCATATGCATACAGGGACATAAGTGCAGTGCGTGCAGGCAGCCAGAGAGAAGGGAAATACGTTAGCTCGTCACCGGCAGATACATTAGTCTTAGCAATGAGTACAATCCGGCTCTCATCATCACCCACACTCATGATCCTTGCGTAGCAATTTGGCATACACTGTATTAACATGAATCAAGGAGTGGTAAGAAGAGATACGATCAACAATAACCTATAAATATTGATTAAAATCAGAAATATTTGGCTCCTAAAATAGCAGATATCCCTGACATCTGATCTTTCCAAAGAAATTCCACAAGCGAGCTTAGAAAAACAAAAGAATCATTTCATATAAAGTGGTTATGCTCATGAGCTTAATCTAATCTAATAATTTAAATGAGCGAGAACAAGTTTCCAATCAAAAAATGGATCAGTGTTCACAAAAATTATGCGCCTCTGCAGACAAGAATAATAACCTAGAATTATATCCCAAAAATTCTAATCATACTGACTTACAGAATGGTTGATTAGCCGTGCTATATTTCCTTTGTCAGTGGCATCCACCACCACTTCTTCACTTATCTTGAAAAGCTGCAAAAATTTGAAATCTGTTTAGTTTTATAAATTACAAATAATTTATATGACCAGAAATAATCACTTTTAAAGCACTTAAAGAAAGAAAAGCATGGAATGATATTTTATCTATTAGTATTATGTCCAAAGTTGGGGTTCGACTTTGGACTTTACAGAATGTAAAGGCCACAGACTGAATGGAAAAAGGGAGATACAGAAGGGAGAGAGGCGGATGAATCCACTCACATAGCAGTCTTTGCCTTCTAATCTATAGCATGCCTCCCTCAGATCTGCTATGCTACGTCGCACTTGTTCACCACGATATTCAAGGACCTGCTTACAATTCAATCATGCTTTTTATTGACAAAAGGTTGTGATCTGACTCACATGAAAGCCAGAACACAAAGTATGCATGAAGAGTGAAAGTACTTTCTCCAAATATTCTTAATCAATCAAGATCATTCATCAGTTATGAGTGATCAACACAGGAAGCCATGGGTCTTTGTAATTTATCCAAATTTTGATCTCAGCAATCATACCATTTCTCCTTCTTGAATATTTCTTCGTGCAAAAAGGCCCCATCCATGTATGCCTGATCTACCAAAGCAAACCCGTTCATTTTCTGTTCTCTGGAACCACATGCACATCCATAATACAGTCAAAAAAGTTATCTTGGAAGCCAGAAAATCACAAGAAAGAGAAGATTTACCTGTAAGTGGTGAAGACGTTCCCTAAAAGAAGTAAATATCCTGGGCTCCTCTACCACCTGGGTTTGATGGAAAATAGACAAGGAAAAGAGAAAGGGGAAGCAGGTAAACATCAACAACCTAAAAAGGAATAATTAAAAATCCAAACTAATGTGAAATGGATTATACTCTGTAAACATTTAAACTCTGTATTGCATCCAGAGGATGATGGCAATGCCCCCTTGCTTGATGAGCAATGGCTTCATCTGCTGCTCTCTAGCAAGCACAAAAATTAATATATAAGAAAACAGTTCAAATTTTATAGATGCCAAGGACATCTGTAAAATACAAAATAGTGAAAAATGAGGTCAAGGTGTTAAACACAGACATGCAAGATTCAAATTAAGCCAGAAATGCAACAAGCATAATATTTGACCAATACATTCCACACAAACTAACATCTAGACAAGTACCAGTGGCACCTTTGACAAAAGCATGAGTTGTTTGCAACAATTACAATTTATAGGTAATATTGATTAAAAATATTTACTCTTATGTTTAAGCCCAACATTTAACCATAAATTAAATAGGACAAGCAACAAGTGGTAACTATCACAGACAATGTTATATTGATCAGGTAATAGTGTAATACTTTTATAACTTGAATCAGTATGTACACAAGTTTCCTCCGAGCTACCTTTTTGCTATGGTTCGTTCTTTGAAAGATGCGGCATCTAGCAGCTGAGAATGGCTCATGCTCCAGATTATCTTCAGGAGGAGTGTCTTTTATTGTTAACCGGTTTGATGAAATTAACCTTGACCCAGATCTTTTCTTACTTTGGAGAAGGCTCTTGCCTGAAATAACCCCAAGAGGGGTTTGTATAATCAAAACAGTGTCTGGATTTGGAGCCCTGCAAGAAGTATGGATAATATTAAAATGAAAAGATGAAAATAAAACCATTCATTAAGTCAAGTGCTTGTGAAAGATGAATTTCAGGTAAACCCAAATATATAAAATTCCCAACAGAAAAAACTCTATAAAGAAAAGTTAAGGATAAAAGAGAAAGAATAATCTGTTCTTTTTTTGGAAGAGGATTCCATACCTGTGATAAGCACAATAAGAAACCATTTTTGTTGTCTGTTTACCATTTTTCTCCGAACAATGCAACTGCATTTAATGGAGAAAAAATTCCAGTAATTTACCAAAATCATAAATCACCCATAAGAATAAATGCAATTTGTCAACTTCAACTTTAACCACAATAGGAAAGAATACTTCTCACCTCCATGCGATACCCTGCTCTTGATGCACACATGGCATGGAAATAAGTGGAACACTTGCAACATTGTGTGCATGAGCCATGAATTTGCTTACAAATAACACAAATCTGAAATTCAAGTCAATAAGGCAAATTTTAGATCGCATTGACATGTTAGAGTAGACCAAGAACATATAAATCATACTAGTGGTAAGAAATATGAAATCTGGATTATTCCCTATATACCAGCTTCCTGGAACAGGATCATTGGATCAAATAGATAGTGTTAGCTTTATGATATAGTATGAATGAATCTCTGTAACTTAAAAAGGTGTCAAATACAAAGAATGAAATTACTTCTTGCAACTAACAATAATTCGCAGGGGAAAATTCTATTCAACAATTACCAATTCTATGGCATGCAATCATGAAGCCAAGTAACTCCTATCTAGAGAATTTTTCTTCCATTCTTAATGGTAAAAATACATTATAAAGCAATATTGATACAAAATGCTTGATTAAACCAACCACCTTCACAAAAGAATTTGATGGAATACTCAGAATGCCCAGAGCAGGTTCCATCTTTTCATCACTAGCAAAAGAGACTTCAGGTCGAAACCAAGCGCAAGTCACATGCACCCATAATGTGTCAACATCAGTTGGCTTTAAAGCACCACCTGAGGGGCCAAAATAGAAAAGAAAATAAGATTAAGGACATCAAATAACATCAAGATGAAAGCAAATGTACCCAAGCTTGGTGAGAAAAGTTTAAATATTCATGGCAATTGTCAGAGGAGGGCATGACAAAGGTTAAAAGAATACAGTGAATGATTTCCAAAAAAGAGAATTTACAAGGAGGATAATTTACAGCGCCACCAAACAAAAAATACACAATCAATTTAGTTGTCGAGATGTACCTTTTACAGGACAAAGGCAACACTCCTGCTTGATGTCAGGTGTTTCACAAGCTTTACAAACCCATGATGTGAAGTCCCGAACATTTCTTGCTCCATAGCATTCTTGATGCACAGCTATTTGACATCTAAAATGTGTAGTGTATTCATATTAATTGCAATATAATTCATAACACATAGTAAGAAACAGCAACCACAAGAGTCTTGCTTCACAATAAAATATTGCAGGAGAAAGAAAAGGGTCTTGACTTGTTGACAAATGGTTTTATGAGTCAGAGAAGTGATAACCAAATGCTGGAAAACTGATTAGGCAGAATTGCAGAGTGTGCTGGACACATGCAACTGAAAGAAAGGATGAGGTAAATTTGTAACCATATTATGCCAAAACACTACAGGTACTTCTTGTCATATAATATTTTTAAATGCATAGAAAAAACAAAAACTAATTGTAAGAAATACTCTGATCTAACTACATATACAGGCTACAAAATCTGTAGATCAATACAGCAAATTTAACCTCTATGTTCTCATTATTTTAATATAAAAATTGCATAATCAGATAAGAACTGAAGATGCTATGTTACCTGTTGCAAATGATAATTTTGTTATAGTCCCAATCTTCGACCCATCTACATACAGCACACCTTTCTGTTGTCCATTTAGCACAAACAGGTTCATACTTCTCTGTGAGAGAAAATAGATTGTAGTACCATTATCCACTCATAAATTAACCAGGAAATCTCACCATATTTTAGTCATGCACAACAGAAGGTACCTTGCAAAAAGGTAAGCAACTTCTGCCTCCTTTCTCTTAAATAAGGCTTTTTAGGTTTAGCAGTAACTTGAGCATTGGCGTGAAATTCTGCCAACTGCAG
This sequence comes from Saraca asoca, assembly GCA_026873985.1. Classification (NCBI taxonomy): domain Eukaryota; kingdom Viridiplantae; phylum Streptophyta; class Magnoliopsida; order Fabales; family Fabaceae; genus Saraca; species Saraca asoca. The sequence continues at coordinate 24,350 of JANHAO010000342.1, forward strand.
CATCTGAGAAGTGAAATAACATTATATTAATTAAATACATGTATCTATATGTCTTTCTTATACAATTGATTTCATGATAAAATACCAGATATAAACCTAAACCTAGCAATCTAAAATCCTATTCCCATGGTACCACAAATTTGCAACCTGATTTTAACTTCTAAGTGTCCAGTAACATACGGATAATAAGAGATAACCATTATAAACTTCCTAGCATCTGTTAATAGGCCCAGTGGCATTAGCAATTTAAGCTAAAGACTTGAAGTATTTTTCATAGAAACTTCAAGTCCAATATTAATATGAACAAATGGAAATATCATCAAAAGTAAGACCTAAACCATGGGGCACTGGATATTGAATCCACAATACCAATTGGTAGCATATAATACTTTGCTCATGTATATATAGCAAGCCTCCAAGTACAATAAATGCACCAGCATACTGAATTACAAATTTATAAAGATTATTAAAAAATTGAACAGTCACATTATATTGGAGTAACCAATAAGATAAGCAGTATACATTCAGGCAAGAGATAGCAAAGATTATAAACCAAAAGTAATAAAACTTGAATATACAAACCCATTGTTCCAGCGGCAGCATGGAGCTTTGCACCCTCACACTAGTTTTCCAATTCCTTGACTTGGAACCAGTATGCCGTTCCCATTCACTAAGTGCTTGCTTTTCTGTCCCACAAAAGCCACACTTGCACACAACTCTGAAGGAGAAGATATAAGGAAAATTGTAAAAAGAACAACTTCTTTTTCCATGTCATAACCAAGAAAAAGAAGGAGGCCACACTTGCACCCAATTGTGAAGGAGAAGAAATATGTGAAACCATAATTTTTTTATTTTTTTAGAATAACATTTTTTTTCCATATCATAACCAAGAAGAAAGAAATTCATTTTCCAGAGTAGAAGTGATAGCTACAACCCATTCATAATATTTATTGTAGCTATAGACTTTAGTCTTCATGATTTTGAATAACAAATCTTCATGAAATACAAAACAAGCAAAAGCATACACAACAAAGCATTTGAAGGTTTGAGTGAAAATTCTTTAAATAAAATAATTATGTAAACAATTTCAGATAGGTATGGAATAGGGTGTATTAGTTACCAATCTAAACATGTTAATCATTGTGATTTCACGAGATTTTTACAAATAAACCTACTCATTATTAGTGATGAATAACTAAAGCAATCAAAATGCCAATGAATAGACCACAACGCAGAACAAAGGAGAAACTTATGAAAAAGACTTCTGAAGTAATTCATGCTTACAAATGAAGGCTTGGAATATATATGCCTTCCACACCATTGCAGAGAACTGTAACCTTGTTTGGCAGCACTAGCTGCCCTGACTGCCCACTGTTCTTGTTCCATCTGTGTAAATAAAATATTCAGAAAGGTGGCTGAGATTAAATCTCATTATCTTCCGATATGCTTCATCAAAACTTCACTATAAATGTATAGGTTAAGCCTTTAAGAGAGAGTGCATGATGAAAGAATATAAAACATAATCCACTTACTTGACATTTGGTTGAGATTTCTCTGAATCAGATAACTCAAAATCAAACTTGGCTTTGCAAGTAGGACAATAATAATCAGTGCCTCCAAGATTCTTCAATCACAAGTCAAGAAGACCAAAAGTCTTTTAATAAGTTTCTTATGCTGACAGAATAAAATATATTCATAAGTCAAGTGTAACGGACAAACCTTAAAAAGGTTGCTTGAAATTTTGTCGCATTCTGCATGCACCCACACCTTACATCCGTCACAGCGCACCTAATTGGCAGCACACAAAAGGGAACAAGTTCAATAATATAATGCCATTAGCTTGGAGGGGAAAAAGGCAACCTTAATTAGCTATATAAATTGACTCACCCAGCTTCCACTATCTGAATGATTCCATACTTTTTTGCATATGCCACAATAGTGTTTTGATTTTGTTAACTGCCCAGTGAAGAAAAAATCTATTTGACTCCAAGGAGTACAAAATAAGCAGTTCCAAACAAATACAGCAATTTAATTAAATGTTTCATTACCAAACTTGTATAGAAATTGTTGGCAAAAAAAAGGCAAATATACAAACCCTAGCACATGTTTTACAGAGAAATTGGCTACCAGGAGCCAAATTCTTTGTCTTCTTCGACCATTTGAAAGGAAGGGCCAGTCCACAGGCTTCGCAAGGTCTTGTATCCCTTGTCTTATCAAATAAATCCTGCATGGAGCAATTGAAGTCAATGAATCATTAGGTTTGAATGATGTCAGTAGGATTCCTCAATCCTCCATCGCTTTGAAGCAGAGGGAATGGAATAATAATTACATAAGCGCACAAAATCAGATGTCAAATAGAGAAGTCAGACTTAGGCCTGTAAAAGCTCTAATATGATGCATGAGCACTTCAACAGCCACTGAACAGCCACACAGCTCCTCCAAATGAAAATTTTCCTCTAAAACTGATTTACCTGACTTAAAAAGTGATATGCTGTATCCTGGTTTGCAGCCTCCGGAACGCCTTTTAGAATACTTTCGTCATAACCTGTGTTACCAGCTGCTGTATCTATGTCAGCTATCAACTTCTCCGTAAAGCCCTTATCTGCCAGGAATGCCTCCTCTATTGCCATTTGGAAATCAGAGGTGTTGTAGTAACTCAATTCAGACTGCCCCTGAAATCTAAATCAAGTAATATTATTCCAAGTAAGAATGAATTCTTTCTCAAAACAAAGTCATAATGAAGGTTTAATCAATGAAAATAAATAGACAATGACCAACTGCACACCTGTCTACATAATCCATAAATGGAAAAATCATTCCACGTTTCACCCATGCATAGTCCTGTTCAGTATGATCAAAACACAATAAAAACCCATTTTCTCCAACAATAGATATTGTTAAATGGCAAAGAAGCTCTATATGGGAAGTAATTCATACTCTTTGATTTTCATTTCCAGAGTACCCAAGAAACATCACACAAGCCGCATCAGCTATGCAAGACCTGAGGACAGGCTCAGGTGCCTGAGACATTGGATCAATGACAATGGCTGGCCAAAAGGGCTCCTTCTTGCCTGCTTTGGCCCACACTATATCACCTGCATAAAAGTCTTCTGGTCCATATAGCCCATCTTTCTTCCCGCCATGAAGTTTCGAAAATCTCTCATTGCCAGTTAAATCAACTTCTAAATCCACAAACCGGCCACTCTCATCCTCAATGAATTGCACACGCATTGGGGAAACTGCACTCCTCGAAGACTTACTTGTGTCAAAATTCTTATACCTCACACGCCCATCTTCTCTTCTGTCAACTTCACACACAGCTGAATATTTTCGAGAATTAAAATCAATTTTCTCATTGTTTCTTCCCTTCTTTGTATTCCGGTTGTATGTTTTCGGCGTCCTAAAACTGATTTTCTCCTTTTTACATTCTAATTCTGCTTCAAAACTATAATCACGTGAGCTAGTCTTATCCTCCTTCTTCCAATTCTCAATAACCGAGTCGTTGAAACGAGAAGGAAGTACCTGAACTCGACCCCGAGACGTTCGGACCAGCGGCGGCCGCGAAACCTCCACAGGCCGATTTATCTTAGCTCTGCTACCCTTCGACTTTGACTCCACTTCACCAGGGGAGCATGAAACTTCGGTACACCACGATGCAGAAAATCCCTTCTCAGAGACACCAGCACTGAGTAAACCATGGAAGCTCACAGGAATTACACCAGAAGCAACATCACCAAGGAGATTTAAAGGGTAATACTCATTCATCTTCCTCTTCTTCCGAGACGCAGGGCTGTTGTCTTCATCACCACCCACCGACTCACTGAGTTTGCACCTTTTCAGACTCGGCATTTGGGATTTCAGGTTCCGCTTGATTATCATTCTCGCATTAATTAAACTCAAGCATGGATCAAAATTCAAACCCACTAAAAGTCGACGAATTTCATATCGAACTAAGAATAGCCCATAAACCCTAATCCCGAAAAAACGTGTCAGAAACAGAGCAAGTCACGAAATCCAACCAAGCAACCTCGTAAAAATTCAGACAAGGAAGTTCAAGGAAAAAAGATGGAATTGAGTGAACGAGCGTCAGAAAATTGATCGAATTAGCAGAGTCTGAGAGAAGAGGGATCGTTTTGGCTAAGCTACCTTGCCAACTGCTTCATTAGAAGACAGAGAGAGAACTGAGAAGAAGATATATGAATGACATAGGAACCAATTCAGATAGAAATTGCAATGTAATTATGCATATCAGAAGACGAAATTGTAAAAAACTGTGTTGGAATTATATCATAGGAAGGAGAGAGGAAGGAAATGGATCGAGGTGACAGAGCAGGACGAGGAGAGAGAAAGAAAAGAGAGAGAAGGAAGTCTCGGCGTTATCTCGAGTGTGTTTATGTGCGCAATGTGATCGAGGGTGGATGCTAAATTGCACCTGAAGTGTTTGTAGCGCAATTCCTTCTTCAAAGTCGCGAGCTTTGGTGATGGTGGCCAGGCCACTCCCTCCTTCCGGTGCTGGCTGGCTGCAGCAACATGGGCCGGGTTTGGTTTGGTTTGGTCAAGGCGAAATGTGAGCCATATCAACTCTGGCTTAACGGATAAATAATATTGCCTGCGTCAAGTTTCTACCTTTGCAACTAAATTTGTTCCCAGAAAATTGGAACTAGGATGTTTTAACGTAATGTTGATGGAAAATATGACTTTTTGTTATTGATTTTGTTGATTTTTGCCAATGGGTATGTTTGCTTTGAGAATCTCATTACCTCAGTGGAGTGACATTTTGTTTTTCATGAATATAGTAAGTTTTGTTGAATCCATGATTAACGCTTGAATTTGGTAACTAGTTAATGAATGAATTAAAATATCCAATCATTTTTTTCATCTTTCCGATGGTTTCGTTTTTGTGGATAGAGCTGAGGATTACATTTTGGAATTATGAATGGATTTGTTTCAGAGTTTTAGAAAAAAATTTCAGCAAATTTCTGTTAAGAGGACGACGTGCTACAGTGGGTAAAACAAACCAGCCCAGTACATTTGTTATGAACTTAGCAGCTTTTTTTTTTTTTTGTCTTTTTTTAATGTTGGAAATTATATAGTAATTTGGTTCATAGGATTGTGTTATGGTGTGCAGTATAGATGGGATTTGAATTTGGAAGCATGGCGTTTGGTTCTTCGTCCGCAATACATGAGTTGGACATGTATATTGGGTGCTTTTGGGTAGGTAGGTGGCTGAATCCGTGACTGAGATGGGCTGCAGCTACAGATGAGTCCTATTTCATTTGATAGTTGATAGATATGGCTTCCCTCTTCCCTTTTTATTATTCTTTTTTTTTTTAAAGAATATTTTGTTCTTCTGCTTGGAGCTCTGTGTCGTCGGCCATGGTGGCTCATTTCATAAAATGGATAATATTTGGAAAAACTAGGAGAAATCAGAAGGAACTAAACTGTAATAAAAAATGTCTATGACTCTGTTTTATTTGGGTTTGGCATATCCGAAAAGATAATATTATGAATTTGGTATTTCTGCAGAAATCATTAAGCCTATAATAGTATCTTTTACATCTAATTCTCAAAAACTATCATAAAAGTTGAATCGGGTTGATATTATGCCCAAGATAAATTAACCAGGTTTATAAAATTTTGGAATATTTCTTTTCAATCTTGGTGTTCTTTTCTCTTACGTTTCTTTTCATAAGAAATTGTCAAATTGATAATTTAATAGTCCTGTATGACTAAAGTATCTTGTTGCAGAGATTTTGTTGATTAAGGTATCAAAAACTTCAACAGCAATTCCCTTAAACCTTGATAGTATTTTGGCAATTCGGAGTAGGACGAGAACATCCCTGACTTCTTCCCAGGTTATCTTACTAGTTTTTTTTTTTCTATTGTTTTTTCAATGAAATGGCACGAATCATGGTACTATCAAATATTTCTTGACATAATTTTTATTATTTCAAATTTGTTTTTCTGATTTAAATGTCACTAGGTGTTGGACAATACCCAAATCAAAAAAGAAAAATATAAGAAAAGGGTAAAATAAATAAAAGTAAAAAACAGAGACCACTGCCATAACTTGGATGCCCACATTCGAAATGCTCACGGGGAAGGAAACAGAGTAGCGAGTGATTACGTAACTTTGTGCTTGGGTTTTAATTTATTTTAATCGGCCTCCTAATTGGGCTGTGGAGCTTTGCTGTTGGAGGATATGGCTGAGAGCTATTTGCAGTGCTTTACAAAATAAAGAACAATTGTTTCAACTTCAAAGGTCAATCTCAACGATAGATAGATTTATGTTGGTATCATATTAGAATAAGTGAGAGTAATCAAAGAAATTGAACATGTTAAGCGCTTTGAAGGGTAATTAGATTAAATATAGGCTTTAGGTTCCTCGGAGTTACGAAGAATTGCAATTGGCAAAATTGGCAAGTACAGCTTTCTGCAAGATGAGTGCATAGAGTTGGGATCATGTGAAGAAGGTAAATTGGATTAGATTAAAGAGTTTGCATACAATAATACTTCTTTCACACTTATCATTCATAACTTCTTTTACAATGGCATCTAGAGCTCAATATGAATGATTCCACGTATTTTGAAATATTATATTGTCAAATTTTGACACACACAAAGCGGTGGAATGAGTTATGAAGAAATGGGGTAAGATTTAGCATTTTCGGCTCTTCGGTTAACCCCTCACTTGTTTGGACTCTAGTGAAGCAAAAGAAGATTGCACACCAGAAGGCCAAATCTAAAGTAACTTACACACTACACTCCTTGTACTTGTAAGCACGATAAAATTAGTTTAATTTTGACACAAAACTCTAAGATATTACTAAAAAATGACTATAGAAAGAGTTAAGCTGTTGCATCTGATCAGAAAAGAAACTTGATCATGTACCGTTTGATGTCAATAACAAAGCAAAAATTTCCATTCAAGAAGGAGAATAGGAACATTGGCAAGACACCCAATTCCATTCACTTTATTTAACATTAATGAAAGACAGACAAGGAACTGTAATAGGAACAATATTACAAAGAGATCGGAAGTTGGAACATTGCCATATCATGATATATATGAACATAGTACAACGTTTTTTTTCCTTCTTTCATTCAACAAACCTATTTACATATCTAGAAGGACATCTCATATCACGTGGAAGGTTATTACAGCAGATAAAGAGATGAACTACTTTAAAGGAATTTGAGGTCTTGTTTATTTTGGCAATACCCGTTCTAGTTTTAGAAACTCTACAACTCTATAATCTCCAAGAACATGCTGATATTGAGCTTTTTCACATAACTTGATCAGATATGGCTACTTGCTTCCTACTTCCTCACAACTAAACAAATTAATGGCTACTGCCTCTTCACATCAGATTCCTCAGTCTTCGCAAATCTTCCACGGATTCTTGGTTGACTGTCAGCAAGAGCCTTCCTGCAAGCATACTGAAAACAATGCATCTTATTAGTTAAGCTACTGAAGCTGGTTTTTTACAGCATTGACTGCATCATTTAGTTTATGCACAGGCTTCCTATTAGCGGAGTATATGCAACTTAGAATTACAAAGGATATGGTCAAAACATGTCCCACAAATCCTTTGAAAGAAAGACAAGGATGAAAATTCTTGATTTAAGAACAAAGCAACAACAATTAGCAGTTGTTAATTTCTCCCTCCCTCTCCCTCTCCCTCTCTCTCTCTCTCTCTCTCTCTCCATTCCATTGATTAGCAGTTGAAACTATTCAAGAGATATATAAACATGTCGATTGAGTCTAAAAAAGCATTGGTGGACTTTCTGAGTCTCGTATTTCAGAAGTTATAGGTACAACTGTCGTGTCAAGCAATAAATGGTTGGAGAGTACACATACTGTGGATTTTTACACAGCTTCCATACATGTGAAATACAGGATTAGCATAAGGATAGAAAGCCCATAGAAACATTATTGATTATTGACTTACCTTAATTTTCCTACCAAAATTTCTCTTTGTCTTCTTATTCCTATATCTGGAGAGCTTTTCTCGCCGTTCCTCACTGGTGCAGTTGCTGATAACAAAGGGCCTCTCAAGAGGAGATTGGATGACACTCACGTTACCATTACCAAGAGCCTGTCACAAAAAAACAGCATCAATCATCCAGCTCATCCTGTGGAAATGGCCAGAAATCTATAGATTTCTCAGTCCATAGACTTCATCACAAATTGAATTGTTGTGCTGTGCTCTAGTACAAGTTAATCACTAGATTTTTGTGTTTTTAGTGACCCAAATTTTTGCGGTTTGTACAAAGAAACATCATGAACTATCATAGATCAGCTTGTTACTTACAATCAACTTATTTATTAATGACAACTGAATTGAATTTTTGGTTAAGGGCAGACACTGTGTCCATGTCAGATATTTATTCAAACTGCAGGTTTTTTTTATCTTGTCATGCTGCCTAAACCATGAGAACTGATGGCGGAGTGGTGAAATTTTGATGATGTTTCACTTCTTGGTTGAAATCAAGAAGCACTAAAGCCTTTCTATATTGAGTATGTGGAAGAAGATTTTGGCACAGTCCTAAAATATCTTACAAATATTGCATTTTTCTGATAACAAAGTTGTTCTTCTTTGCAAAATTTTATTTTATTACCTTGAACATATTTGGAAAAGAAGCGAAACTCTGCAAGCATCTAACTTTTGTGTCAACTTTTTTTTTTTCAAATAATAGAAAAATATTATTGAAAGAAAAGAAAGAGTATACTCTTTCTTAGTGTCAAAATAAAGTTGCTGTTACAAATAATTGTACTCTTATGTCTTTTCCCTTGGGCCTTTTGGTTCACACCTCTAACTAAAGACATGAACCAATTCTTAACTTTTAAGATAATGTTTGTAGCAAAAAATCTTTACTTAAGAATTAAGATATGAAATATATGAACAATTCAAGTCTTACCTTTATATCTCCTTCGCTATATGCCCTCCGCATGCCATAAACTGCACTGAAATCCATTCCCGGGAAATCAAGAAAAGAAGGCTGCACTGTAGCTCCATGCATCCAGTCCATTGAGCTCAAACATTCTGAACTGACACTTTTTGGTAGCAGCATGTCAGGAAGCGCTGTGTCTTCTTGAATCTGGTTCTCACCTATTGTCAGAACAGGAACCTTGATTTCCAAAATCTCAGAAAGCGGTGACTCTATGGCTGCCTTTTCTAATAGATCCTTTTTGCACTCATAGAATACTTCACTCAGAAGCTGATCATTTTGAAGAGCATCAATGTCTGTGGATTTCAGTGCTTGCGAGGAGACAACATCTTCCCCACAAGACATTATCGAGATCATGGGATCCATGTCCATGACTGGTTCTTCGATGATAGGTTCGGGGGCCTTGAACAGATCACCTTCTGCTCCCAAATCATAGTCTGATATAACAGAAGACTGAACAATGTCACTCTGCAACATACAAAAGAAGAAAAAAGAAAAGTAATCAATTAATGAGTACTAAAGTGTGAACAAACTTGCACTAAGATGGGATAACTGTGATTAATGATGCTAAATAAAACTCTCTATAATGGAATTTGCTTCATTATCTAGAGAAGTGATTCTTAATTAGAGCCAATAACTGTCCAAATGATAAATTTGTTAGAACAGGCAAAGGATTTCAATTGGATATCATATCATAATTCATAGTCACCATACCAAGACATAATTCGCAGACAGCATTTGGACCAAATAGATGTTTCTTCCTCTTCCTCAACTTTTTCAGGAAATAAAGAGACCAAAAACATACGTATAAGAGAGAGAGAGAGAGTGTGTGTGTCTCAAAAAACCAACTTCAAAGCCTAAATGAGCATCAAATATGCAAATCCAGAATGACCACAAGAAAGTTTGACTACATGGATTAATATCTTCATTTTACATTAATACCCAAAACTGATTAAAATTCACGTAGAAGAAGAGAATTAGTAAAACACGATTTTCTACTTTCTAAAACTATATTAAATGCCCGACAAAACCATGTATAAATGATTAAGTTGAGCATTAAAAAACACTCTTTCCTCAAAACTTTTTCCTTACTATAAATAAATTGACCTTTTCCTCCTTGATCTCCTTCAGTGTGTCACAAAAAGCCAAACCCCACTTTAGTTCACACCAGAAATGTAAAAAAAATTGGAAGAAAGATTATAGAACACGGATCTATCAGAGGAAATTATTTTTCATTTATACTCTCTTTATTTTCTTTTCAACACTAAACCATCAAAGGAAGTTACTTTGCATTTATACTCTTCTTTTATTTTCCTTTCCTCATACTTTTTTCCAGATCCAGCATATAAAGCTAACTCCAGCTGTTTCCATATAAGCTAATATTCAGATTGGGAGCTTAAAAAAATTAATGACAAGCCACAATTATGTTCAAAATTTTTCTCAGAGATGAAGTTCTGTCATCATTTTCCTTTCTTCCCCTTGATATTATCAAACATGTAAGGAACTGAAAGTTACTTGGAAAACATAAGAAGTGTACAAGTATCTGGATTGTAAAGATTGAAACTTTAAAGTGTAAATTGATTCTCAAGTACAAAGCTTTTCATTTCATTTCATTTTGTCCCATTTGGTCTTAAAACAAACAGGGGCCATTCAGGGTACAAAACAAAGAGAAAGATACAAGTAGACAGAAGGAAATTTTGTAATTTACATAAAATTTTAGCCAAAACCAATCGAGCAAGCACAGATGGGGAAGAAGCTAAGAAAAACAAGGAAATAGAACCAAATAGAAACAGTGAGAGAGGAACAGAGGGTACCATTGAAGCATTGGGTTTCTGGATTTTGCAGTACTCCTCAAGTTGTTGAAGTTCTTGAGAGAAATTCTGGAAATATGGGAACAGAAGACCAGAATCTGCATACATTTCTCCAAAACAGAAACTTTCCTCGGAAACTCAAGAGATTCAATGAGAAACAGAAGCCACTTGCTCTTACTAAACAGAGCAAAAACAGAGAGCACGCTTGAACTAAAGTAAGAACTAAATATAGAACAAGAAAGAGGAAGAGAGAGAGAGAGAAATTTTGTTGGTTCGGTTGGACTTGGTTTCAGCTTTGATGATCGTAGTAGGAGCCGAAGAAAAGAGAATTTATAGATAGATAAGAGCATGGAGTAAACAAGGAATAATTAAATTAATAGTAAAAAAATTAGGACATGGAAATGATGTCAGAAAGTATTAAATAAGGACAAAGTAGGAAAAGGACCTTATCATTTTTAAAATGCAGTGTCCCCACGTCTCTTGTCAACATGTTAATTCATACAAGGAGAAAACTTAGGTGCAGTTCCTTAAGTGCGGAAGCTGCTGTTCTCCAAGCAGAAAAGGCCATGTCAGCAGCCACCTCAGCAACTTACTCAGCACAATAATACAGATAGCCTTTTCTGCTTGGAGAACAGCAGCTTCTGCACCTAAGGAACTGCACCTAAGTTTTCTCCTTCATACAAAATATAATTGGTATTTTTTAAATAAAAAGAATGAATATTTTGTATTATTTAATGTGCAAATTGATGATGCAGGGATGAACTGCGCCAAGCCAATAGCTTCGGACATGTTGGTGTGATGCACAATGATCAACACTCATCAACATGGTGTTATGTGTCCATGTTAATGTCCACGCGCTTACATGCCTCTTCACCTATTTATCCAAAATTAGAATTCAATTTCCCATGTTATAATTTTGATTTAACTTAATTAGTTTTTATTTATAATACAGAAAAATAAACAATATAATACTTTAGCTATAATTATTTTAAAATTATTACTCTGTCATCTGTTATTAATGTATTAATCTTAATCTTGCGTCTTTGTATGTATAAAACAAATTGGCAACTCCATGTCTAAATATTTAGAGAAATCATAGTTCTTTTCTTTTTCTTTATAAAAGTAAAAGTTTACTAATAAGATAAAATGCTTCACTTTAAAATTCAAGCATGTTATCAATCTTTTTAAAACCTTTAATAATATTTCTAAATTATTTAACTTTTTTAATTATTAATAGGGAATCTCATCGATTCAATCTATTCTTAGAGTCAAAGAAATATAATTCTTATTAAGGCTTTCTTGCTAGAACATTTGAATTTGGTGAATTTTGGACGTGTTGGTATCATTCAACATTCTGCATGCATGTGTACTTAAAATCACAACAATTTAACAATGTTAACGTTACAATCAGTCATTGTTTTTAATTTTTTTTTAATATTTTCAATTTAAATTTAAAATATTATCTGCATATATATTAAATAATTTATTATTCCATTCAATAAAAAAAATATAAGATAAGACAAAAGCGATTATAAATGCACATGAGGCTATAAAATAGCAGTGATTCAAAATATGAACATCTGCATTAATTGATATGGTCACTACTTAAATGAATTTTTGAAGTTTCGCAACTATAATGCTATTATTTTTTGTGTTATAATTGTATTTTAAATTCTTGGAGTTTTTTTTTTTTTGGTGGGGTCAATGGGAGGATCAAAAACACTTCTTCATTGATTTTTTAAGAAATTCTTTTCTATAAGTTTTTATTTATTTTAATAAATATTTAATTACTTCATACAATTTATTATTAATAAAAGATAAATTAGTAAGATACAATTCTTTTCTTCTATTTTTTTATATTTTATAGAAATTTATTGCAGACTTGCGGCTTCTGGGAATATCCAACCAGCACCTTATATATGATTCTTTTCACCATATTCTAAAATACTATATAGTTTAATGCTCACCCAACAAGTAATCTAAATTCTGTAGTGATGAATTCTCCACTATAAGTTATGCTATAAATTATTAGAATTTGAATTATGTTGATATATATAGTGATGAAATAGAAAATTAAACTGCCCCCACAATTAATTATATTATACTTAGTTTTAATTCCAAGGTGATATTATTAATGCGTTGATTGTTAACCAAGAAAGACAGATTTTCGAAACTCTTTGCACACCACTACTTCAAAGAATGATGAGAAAAGGAACATTAAAAAGTTAATTTTCATACTTAGTTGAACGCCCCAACACATTCTTTCTATTTAAGATATTTATTTCAACATTTAACATATAGTTTTAATTTGCATTTAGATAACAAATGAGCGCATTCATTTTTTCAATAATTTTCAACCCAAGGTTATTATGTAAGTTGAAGAATAGTTATTTTATTAATACTAATTTTAAGATATCAAAAGATTATGTTATCATTTAGATAAATTTATTTAATACTGATTTTAAATATCAATAAAATTATTATTATAATACTCACTAACTTAAATTTCTAAGAAAGATTGACGATCATTATCGCTTAAAAAATTGTTTGATTCGTAGAAAGTTCTAAAAAAAACATAATTTTCTATAAAATACAAAATGTTTGAATTATTTTATTGTTCATTAATTAAAAAAAAAAATAGGAGAAGTTTTACTTATCATAAAGTATAAGAAGTTATTTATCTAATCTCGTAAATAAGTTTTATTTCTGTGTTTTTAATAAAATAAAATATAAAATTATATTTGTATAATTTAAATAATGACAAGAATATCATTTTAAAAATTTACATAGTATCTTAATAAAAAAAGTATAAATTTTATATAATATATTTTAATCATTTTGATAATATTTCTTGTGAAGTGTATAATCAAATCAAATACTGAGAACTTACTTCTCTGAAAAAAATCTATTTACTTAATAACAATCAAATAAATTTTAATATTTATCAAAAAATTTATACAAAAACTTATTTAATTGAAAATTTAATTTTATGTAAAAAATTATTTTTAATGGGATTCAAATTATTTCCGACGTTTTTACGAGTTTGCTCGGAAGTGTGATAAATAAAGCGTGGGCATGCACGGACATGCAGAAGAAAAAGGGAAGAGGAAGATTCGGACAACTCATTTATGCAGTGAAAGATGATAATCAAAGAAATGTTGCCGACTATAGTTGGAGGCAGTTATAAAAGATGGAGTCCTTTTCAGATGCGTAATCGGATCTGCTGGTTTCTACTTAAAAGAAGCTAATTGTTAGCTGGGTTTATATTAATATTCAGATTAAATTTACAACTTTATGATTTCTTAAGATAATACAATCTAAAACTTTGATATAAAAATAGATTATGGTTAGTAGTTTTGCTATGTATATATTATATGAAAGCACCTTTTAACTCCTTCTGGATAAAAAATAATTAAAACATGCATCATCCAATTTGTAATTGACCTAGTTATCACCGGCATCAGTCAATTTTTTTTGCCTTTAATTTAATAAGTCAAAAAGAATAACAGATTTTATAATATTAGCTGTAAAATGAAATTTATTAAAATAAAAACAAAAAAGCAAGATTCTGTGTTCCAATTTGATGGTCAGATTATTCAAATTCTCTTTCAATGTGTGGTGAGACCTATTCTCTCCATATTCGGCAATTTGAGTTGAACAAATAATAAAATATTTTAACCGAGAAATGTCAACCTAATTCAGAGCATAAAGTAAAGAATAAGTGTTTGTTACGTAAATGAAAATTCTCAAAGTAACCCATCTAATTAGTAGACTTCTTTGTTCAAAGTGGAAACTTCGGCAACTAATTATTCCATTGCTTAATTATTTTTAATTAAGAATGTGTTTAGTAAAGGTAAAAGATAAAAATAGAAACAATAAGATTGAAAATTAATAGAAACCCACATTTGTGGATGAGCAATCCTAAGTTCCTAATTGCTTTGAGAATTTTTTTTTTCCGTAAAACAATCATTCAACTTTAGACTTTTTAAAATTAATTGTACATGTTTAAATACATAAAACAACAACTCCAATAATAAATATAACCAAATTTTAAATTACAGTCTGTGATTATAATATTGTATGTAATATTATTATTAAATAATATTTCTAACAATAATTTTACATTGTAATAATCATATCTTTTTATATTTATTTACAATAAGATTGTAATCGTTATTACAATCATAATTTAAAATTATAAATATAATTGAATTTTTTTTTGTATGCACATCAAATATGCAATATGATGATTGAGGAGAGGAAGTAAATTGGGTTTGGAAGTATTTGGGGGGACAAATGATGGTAAAAGTAAAACTTGTATTAAAAGAGTGTATGTGAAAGTAAAACCCTAAAAAAGACAAAACAATTAGTGGCAAACATATCATTTTCACAAGAATAATTTAAATGATATATCAAAGTCAAAATAGCTTTGATGATGGAAGCACCTCCGTGTGAGGAATAAGAAGTTGGGCTGTAAAGTAAAACCCCCTGAAAAGCCTGCAAAAGAATTTCAACCACAAACATCTTTCACAAAAGAGAATAGAACAAGAGAGGTGCATATGCCCTTCACAATGACTCAAGCAAAAAGAGAACAATGCACTCTACTATTTATCCTTAAATTTCCCACATTGGGAAAAAAGATACAAAATTTGTAAAAGGAAAGTCCCTGGGAACTCACGGCAAGAGCCTTCAATGTACTTGTGCTGCAAAATAAAGCTCATTTTAGATTTCAAATGTCCATTTCATGCCAAACAATTTGGTCCAATGGCTTTATGACATGTGGTGCTCTTAGGTCGCGCCATTTGGCAGCTGCATTGATTGTTATGTGGCCTGAAGGAGACAACGAAAGAACATAATGTCTGTTTGGTTTAGGATCTTTTTTGTGGAATATGGTTTTCTCTGCACTCAGCACTTAAGTGGGGTGGAAACGTGCTTATTGTGGCCAGTTAGTGTGGAATCTGTGAGAAATCATTGTTTTGTTGGGTATTTTTCACTGAATTTATGGTATCAAAAGCAAAAATTGTAATAAAAATTGAAAATAGTTATAAAGTGAAGAATCAAGGAAGTGATTGGCCGCCAACTCAATAGGCAGCAAATATTGATGGAATTTTATTGAACTCAGTTGACTTAACAAAAGATTATTATTAGAGTAAGCCGTAATAGAGTAGAGGGAATGAATTGGGTCATGTACTTTCTTTCCTTTTTAACGTTGAGAGTTTAAAAAATATCGAATTTAATATTTTCAACGTAATATTTAAATCTCTTATTATTAAATTATCATATGAATCATTTTCTTTTTGCATGCTTAATTAGCATCTAAGATGTCATCATTCCTTTACTTAGAGAAAAGGTAAACACGAATGCTACAACCCAACTTTAGTTGTTAGCTCAAATCAACGAGGCTATTAAAAAAATGGTAAATTATATTTATATTAAAGTTCTTACATAAATTAGATTTATTTCAAATTTAAGTAGAAAAAAATAGATATAACAAAAAACTATCAATTACATTATATTAATTAAACTATATTTTTTTTCAAAAAATCATCGTAAATTCAATCGATTCAATTTTTTTTTTCTATTTATAACAATTCACATTAAGAAAGACAAAAGGAGGTTGTCATTGCTAGAAATCAAAATGCAAATAGACAAAATGAACCAAAACAAATGTTTGATTAAGTTAGGGGCATTGCCTTTCTATTGAATTGCAAATTGGGTTTTAGAGCTTCTGAAATTTGCATTTCTTTGAAGAAGCTTTATGAGGGAATTGAAACGAAGGTGAAAGAGATGGGCCTTCCAAAAACCAGCTGGAGGGAATTGTCTCAAAGTGCTTTTGTCTTTCTATAGGAATTGCTGTGGTGAGTGGGTCCCCCTTCCACCCCTTATATGGCCCAAACTTGAAGGCACTTTTCTGGATTCTTTTGTATGGAGACATTGATTTGACGCCTCTACGTGAAAGACAAGGAATTTGTGTCCTCTTTTTTCAGTCCTGTTATTTTCTTGCCAAAGAAATAGATTACTATTTTTTTTTTATAAATTTATGCAGGGACTTATAAAAAAAATTGTTTATTTTTAAAAAGTAAAACTAATATAATTTGAAAATAAATTTTAAAGTATATAAAGATATTATGTCAATAATTTTTTTTTGACAATAAAAAAATTAACTTTTTAATAATATAAAAATACATAGATAAATAATAAAATAAAATTAATGTATATTAATAATAAATTAAATTTAAATAAACTGTAATCTTATTCTTATCGTTATAAATTCAATTTTAAAGAGAATAAAATATTAAAATTTTGAAAAACTTACCGTATTGATGTAGACAAAATAAATTTAATCAAAGCAGAAACCATTAAGGAAATTGCAAAACCTTGCCTCCATCATGTACAGGGGCGGACGCACTTAAGGTCCATCCAGTGGGGGCTCAAGCCCCCACTGAAGTTTTTGAATTTTTTTTTATAATATTACAAAAAAAAATTTTTTTAATAGAAGGACTAAATTAAAAATTCGGTAGGGATTAAATTGAAAAAATTCTTTAAAAATAAGTCTTAATAAAAAAAATAAAAATTTTGAGACTAAATTATAAATTTTTTTATTTTGGATTCGGGCTAGCCTCCACTGACCCAGATTTCTGGGTCCGACCTTGATCATGAATACAAATTTGAAAAGGAAGGGGCTGAGAGTGGCATTCAACTAGCTGAAATTGAAAGAGCCATTCTTGGGTATCCTTGATGGCAGTAAAACATGGAGGCTACGTTTTGTAACTTCAGCAACTTGTGAATTGTCTAACACTTTCAAGTTGATTCAATATATAAGGCCAATTTAGAGGTTTAGTCCATTTATGCAGGTCATAATCGACCTCAACCAAACCTCGAAACATCTATATATATATAATTATCAAGTATTTAATTATATTCATATTTTTATTTTCAGACATATATTAATTTTTTATATGTATTATTTTTCTTTTTTATCTTAAAGTTACATTCGTATTCTCTATTAAAAATTAAGAAAAATAATTATATATTTCTAAATATAAAAAAATATAAATATAATTATACTAAATTTTTAAAAAATAAATATAATTTGTTCGCATGAATATTTGTACAACATACTATTTTTTCTTACATAAAAACAATTGATTAGATAAGTCTAATTGTATTTTGAATAGTGAAATCTCGAGACCCCATTTTAACTATTCTACGATCTAATAATGCAAAAAAGTCTCATCTTTTTCAACGATTAATAATGATCTAAATTTGTGGTTCTAGTTGCAAACTTCCTGCCGCAGGTACGGCCATTTATGTAATTTCCATGACTGAAGTCAATTCATAGCAGTACAGTAATATTTAAATATGTTTTCATATTTTTTACTTCTTAATTCCATCTCAGAGGATGAATTCATGTGAATAATCAGTTTTAACAACCCGCGTTCAACCAATAAGCCAAGACTTGTAACCTTAAAATTTGACTTAATATTTTCACCAAGGATTATAGAATATGTATACATACGTCAACATGCATCACTAATTAATTATATGTGTTTTGGGCTTTTTCTGCTTTGAAATATAATATCATTAAAATAATTGTCATAATCATAATAATATCTAATCGTCACCTCAATGCTAATCAGATTGGATGGACCTATCCAGTCCGTGTGGACGGTTTCTGCTCAAATAAATTAAAAGAAACAGCAACTTGGATTACTTTCTCATTAGAAATTGGCTTCAATATCAAAGTGTAATCCAATGTTTTAAGATTTGGATTGTACATTAAATCCAAAAATTATCGGATCATGCATGAAGTACTTCGACTAATTAAATTAATGATTAAATATTAATTTATTAAAAAGTTAAATAATAATTAATTATTATTATAAATATAAATTTATGTTTTATGTAAACAATTTTAAAAAATGAATAAATTGATAAATTTTTAATTTTGAAATACATATCGATTTATTAAGTTAATCTAAAAAAATCTAATTGATTTTTTATTTTTTCCTGATTTGTATTAATCCATATCAGTTCCAACAAATTTTATTATTAAAATAATTTTTGAATTAATTTAAATTAAAAATATAATGATGAATCTGGAT
Source organism: Saraca asoca (assembly GCA_026873985.1). NCBI lineage: Eukaryota > Viridiplantae > Streptophyta > Magnoliopsida > Fabales > Fabaceae > Saraca > Saraca asoca. The sequence continues at coordinate 43,218 of JANHAO010000342.1, forward strand.
TGAATCATTTCATCTACAGTGTAATAGATAAGAAAGACAATTTACGGCACGTTTTAAATTTGGACCCACTCACCTGAGTTTTGGTTTGCATTTTATACTATGAGAATGTAAGAATTAACCATTTTTTGGACTTACACATTTTAATATTTTATGGACATTTATTAAGTCAATAATAATAATTAAAGGC
>JANHAO010000343.1:0-44558 GCA_026873985.1 Saraca asoca
GTGTGGTGGGGTTGGGGGGGGGGTGGGGGGGGGGGGGGGGGGGGGGGGGGTGGGGGGGGGGGGGGGGGGGGGGGGGGGGGGTGGGGGGGGCGGGGAAGTAGGATTGATAGAGATTTGAACACTAGCTTTTACCATGCACCTCTTTTAAAATTAACGCCATTTGAATTCTTTATTTGATGATGTCTATAAATTGATAATTGTGAAATCTGTATTTACTTGGTTATTTCCAAATTTCTTAAAAATCACAAAAATATTATAAAAAAATAATCAATTTTTTTTTTATAATAATGTCTAAGTTTTTTGTAATATTTCTTATCATAGTCTATCTCATATTTTAATGTCAACAAAAATGTAACACAACAATTTTTTACTTTATTAAGAGAAGAAATATAATTTGTTTAAAAAAAAAAACATTACGAGAAGCTTAAAATTCTTTTTTCACATTTTGAAAAAGAGAATTTCTCAATTGATATATTGAATCCATAAAGTTCTCTCGTATGACTTAAGACAAAAGTAAAAATTACTATATTATATAAGCATGTGAGAAAATTATGTTCAATTTACGGGTGTACTTAGCTTATGTTAATATACCGGTTTATCCCCCTTTAAGGTTACACAGAGTATAGTTGGATTTATTAGTATTTGTTTGTATCAGCCTTTTTTAGTCCCAAATTAGTGAATCCCACTTAGAAGTCTTTTATTATTACTACTACTATCATGGACGTAAGCACAGAACAACTTCTCTTATTAAAATAGTGAGAGGATGTTGCAAAAAAAAGGTTTGATACTGAAAGTGATCACGCTTGATAAATAAACCTGTACAATGAAGGCAAACACATATCTTGGTTCTGGCCTTTACAACATCATAAGATTGAAAAATACTACTTGCAAACAAAATTCTCTGCTGAGCCTTAGAAAATACTAATAGCAAAGGGAAGGGAACATATGCGAGCTGAGCCTTAAAAATTTTGATGAATTTTTTATAATAATTCTCTTGGATTTGAATCCCTTAAATTTTTCAGAAAAAATTGAGGTTATAAATTTATAAAATAGATAAAAAAATTAATTAAAATATTGAGTTCTAATAAAAATAAATATGAGATTCAAAATGAAAAATTATGCCTAATCCACTTCTGATTCTCTTATATTAAAATTTCAAGCTCCTTCATTTCATGCTACTCCTCACACCTACACACAGCAAACTGACCCCACTTATTGGCTTGACATAGTTTAACAGAAAAGAGTCAATTTGATTCACTATGCTTGCCATTTGTATAAACTTGAGATACTTGTAGTAGTATACTTGATTTTTATTTCAAAAGTATGAGCAATGTTCCACTCACGCCTTCTATTTCACCATAAATTGCCGTTTACAATGTCCTATAATTCAAGGTCGAGTGAGAGGTACTTAGGATAGCTCCTGAAATCATAGAAACTATAACAAAAGCCAAGTAAAAAAACAAAATCTTAGGCACGAAGCTGGGCAGTCTGCTCAACAGCTCTTTTGTCTCTTCCATTTGTGGAAAATCATATCAACTACAATGTCAGGCTTTCTGGGTTTTCAATGATTTTTGAGAACGTTTGAAGGAATGCAGCCAAGTCAGCACCATAGATTATCCGGTGATCAGCGGTTACATTTACCTGAAAACAAAATTTGCTCCGAATTAATACCACCCTTCAAGATAAGAAAGCTATTCACATATTTATGGTTTCAACTAAAAAACTGCCTATGTTTTATCTGAAGCTCGTGTCTCATGAAAATCAACACACTAGAACAATTTTTTTTTTTTCAAACTATTGAAAGATTAGGATGACAGAGTTATCCATCATTCATTTAAAATACAATGAGTGACAGATGAGGACTCAACAAAATGTTCTATATCCTTCCTTCCAGGCTTAAAATTGTGTCCTAGATTTGTACAAATATCACATCAATGCATCAGTGCATGTCAGTGAGAAAGAAGACACAAAAGATTTTTTTACTTTCAGATTCTTATTTATTAAGATTAACATGATTATTGGATTCTTGGATGCGATTGAAGCTCAGACACAATACACTCCAAAGTATGTCCAAGAAATACTGCAAAATAAACTTTGTTGGTTCTGTCCTATGCTTTCTGTGATATGAAACACAACTTTGATGGTCTAATGAGAGATTATATTACTTAGGAAGATCTAACAATCATAAACCCTGGTCCATTTGTACTGTCCAACTTTTTGAACTCTCCCATTCGATGTAGTTTCATCCCAAAGAATTTGAAAGAATATTAAATGTGATATTCATCTGGTGTCTGGCGACAAGCGGGGAAAGCACTACTGAAAGAACAGTGAAAAAGGTGGACAAAACCTATAAGGTCCGCCCTTGTAGTTGATCTTTCAAGTATTTGAAAACAAATACATAACGTTAACTAAAACCAACTGTATATAAAATTGTTCAACAACCTGTACTTGGACAAAATTTGTTTCTTGACTATCAACAGAATGAACCCCTTGATAATTTGCAGACACTCCACACTATGGATTCTACGTTCACACCCCAACAGAGCAACCAAAATTTTTAAGAGAATCATGTAAAAAAGTTCAAGAAAGCATATCAACAGAAGCTCAAACAATTTGGACAAATCATAGCATTCCTATGAGACTGGTCTCCAAAAGGTTAAATGCTTTGCTGTTATCAGTTATAAGGTATCTCCTGTATGTGGATGAGTATTATCGTGGAACTCTGCATTTGATGACAAGAAAGAGAACCAGTCCTATAATTTAGGCAGTACAAAGCAACATAGGTGCAAGGCTAGAAGGATGCCAGTCCCAATAAACTCAGCCTATTGCCTATATAGTAGTTTATGCCATCCTAAATAGATGTGCGCTGAAGAACACCAAGCGAAGGAATTTTTTAAGGTTTACATCTTGATAGAAATGATTCTCATGCAAAACTGACACTTGACCAAAAGACCTATTTCTATTATAAGATGCTTCTGCATTTGTGAATACTTTTTTTTTTTTTTTATATATAGGATCTGCATTTGTGAAACTATAATTCTGAGCATTTCCCCTTCTCAATTTCTATGTCTATCATGTGAATGCAGCGCAAGGCATTCAATCAAGAGAAATATAGGAAAGCCAGAGTCATTTTCTTTAACAATGATAGTTGAAAGAGCAGCATGGGTCCTGTCATCATTAGCCAAGGTTATATGTGTATTAAAAGATATGGAAGAACACAGGCATTGTTTTAATGATTTATCATATGAACAGATGAATAACAACCTATTGACATCAGTTCCCTCCAAGAAGAATGCAGAGCTAAAACATGGGTTTTGTTGTCTAGAATATAGTGATGACATATAAATAAAGAACCATTCTTTATAATGCCAATCATTGAAATCTTGTTTTGGACCCCTTATTCTTGATGAAAACTCTTGTGGAAGTAGTACTCATAAGGACTGATTCTATAACACGTCTGCCCAGATGGAGCATAGAATTGTTTCACAGTTCCAAAAAACAATCCATATTTTGCTTGAATAGAATATAGAGCATCACCCTACTACGAAACATTCTCTGAATCTAAATACTCAGGTAGCATATTGAATTTCTTACCACGATACTTACTAGGGATCATAATCCCCTTTATATCTTGCAGTGCCAATTTTTATCAATTTCTGAGAGAGAACATAATTCAGTTACACAAGGACCAACAGCTTTCAGCGAGGTGGCCCACAAAGAAATTTCTGCCCCTCTCATAGATTGGCACCAAAGAAATTGAGGGGATCATAATCCTTTTATATTGGCCCTTGTTGCCGGTTCACTATTTGAAAATGAACTTCAAGAGTTCTTGGTATCTTGTTTTTCACATATTAATTCAGATATAGCTTCAACACATCACAAAGAAAATAATTTTTGAATCTGCACCAGAATACAATGATTTTACATACATACAACTGCCAGAGTTTCACAAAAAAATCAAGAAATTCACACTGCCGTTTTAAATTTCACTTGTATTGTAGTATTCAAAAGAATCAAAACACTAACACAGTGGTACTTTTTAAATAGCTCCTAGAAATAGCTTCCATCATATGCCTCTAGTTAAAATAAGCTTCAATTGTTATAATATTTTAATATAGTACATGTCATCAATATTGTCCTAAAAAAGGTTAATTCAGAGTGCTATTGAATTTTTAACCTATCAAAAACACTACCACCATAGACCTACACAATCTCAGTATTCTTACAACGGCTATTAATGGAAAGGCTAACTCAATTTTTCTTTCTAGAAATGCTTGCAAATGACAATAATGCTGTATCTTTAGAATCTAGATTATAACGATTCTTAAATGCATAAACCATCAAAGAATAGGCAATTCTTTGTCAGGGACCAAAAATAAAATGGATAAGTAATATGATTTCTATTAGGCATCAAAACGTTCATTATGGTTCTTTTCTCTATTGAATCTGGTGACACATATTAGCATATCAATATGACACTTGTAGAGTAGATTAACCTTCTAACAGAGTACAAGAAATATAAATAACTTACCAGCATTTTGTTTTTCACACTGAAGAACCCATCTTTGTCAGCCAAAACTGTAGGCTTTGATGCTCCGACAGCCATAATAGCACCCTGGGTATAATTGTGGTTTAGCAAAGCCAAATTGGCACAAAATGACTCACGAAATCTCCTAAAAGTAATGGCTAAATTCCTAGAGCTCATCACTAACCTGGCCAGGTGGAAGGATAGCATCAAATCTGTCAACCCCAAACATGCCCAAATTGGAGAGTGTAAAAGTTCCTGCAGACACTCATATACAATTTAACTTGCATTACAATTTACATTGGGTAGAAGAAAATAGGAAAGCACAGAGAAATAACTAAGGTAGTGAAACCTGAATTATATTCTTGAGGTTGTAGTTGCTTTGCACGAGCTTTGTCCACCAGTTCTTTCCATTTCTGGGACAAGAGGTATAAATCCATCTGTACCGACCATAAAACAAGTCAACCCCATAACATGGAATCAAAAACACATGACAAGTTTGATCATATAAAAAAATCCATTGTTTAAGTTACAGTTTTGACTCAAAATTCACAGACCTTATCCGCATCCTGAAGAACAGGCGTTATTAATCCACCATGGATTGCCACAGCAACAGCTATGTTTATGTTACTGTTATAGGTGAAGCTTTTTCCATCTTTACAGGTAGCATTAACTACTGGATGCTGGGCAAGTGCCATTGCAGCAGCCTTAGCTAGAATAGCCGTCATGGTCACACCCTTTGGTTTCACCTGAAAATGTAATAACAAATACTTGAAATCTGAAATCCCAAGTTCAACCAGAATTATGATCAAATGAACCCACTCAGCGTACCCTCTCATACAAAGCATCAAGTGCATCAGTCGTCACAGGATACCCGACACGGAATGTAGGCACAGAAAGACTGTCCACCATGTTCTTTGCAACTGCGGATTGCATTGTTGTGAAAGGAACAACAGTAGACCCGGGAATTGGAGGCGGACCTGCTGCAGCTGGAGCTGCTGAAGCTTTTGGTGAAGTTGCTGCCGCCGGAGCAGGTTGAGCAGACACAGCCGAAGCCACATTACTCTTGGAAGGAGTAATTCCAGCTGCAGCCTCCACATCAGCAGGAGTAATTCTTCCATACGGACCAGTTCCAACAACAGATCCAATATCCACCTTGTGCTGCTTCGCTAGCTTTTTAGCATAAGGCGTCGCCACTGTCTTCCTTGGCCCACTGGAAGCCACCTTGGCAGGCGGAGGCGACGGCTGAGCAATAGCCGGAGCAGGATTCGAAGCTTCAGGTGGAGGGCTTGGAGCAAGTGGAGCAGCAGCAGGTGCAGAAGAAGAGGATTTCGCAGCTTTAGCTTTAGCCTCAGCAACTTCCTCTTCAGTCTCTGCTAATAGTCCAATCGGAGCACCAACAGGAGCGGTTTCGCCCTCACCAACAACAATAGCGGCGAGAATTCCATCGTAGAAAGTCTCAACGTCCATATCAGCTTTGTCGGACTCGACGACGACGACGCTTTCACCCCTGGAGAGAACGTCACCTTCAGATTTGACCCAGGAGACGATTTTACCCTCGGTCATGGTGGAGCTGAGTGCGGGCATGAAGATTTCTCTGATCTTGGATTGGACAGAGAAGGTCCACCGGCCAGGTTTGATTGGGAATGCGGTGAATGGGCGCCATGGGAGGGAGGAGGAGACGGAGGAAGAGAAGGAAATGTTGGTGGAGGAATTGGGAGCGACGGTGGAGGAAAGAAAAAGAGAAGCCATGGAAGAAGAGAAAGAGTGTGAATGGATACTGAGGAAATGGTGTTTGTGAAAATGTGTGAGGGAGGGAGGGGATATGAAATTGACGAGAGGAAAAAGAAGGAGGAGAAGGAGAGGGAGGCGGAGAAGACGAGGTGGAGTTCGTTGGAGTTAAGAGCTTCTTCACTCTGTTAACATCGCCAAGTAGACACAATTCACATCCATTTTGGCCAGTCGTTTAATTGGTTGGCTACTTGGTTAGCAATGGAAATTTTCAATTTTCATTTCAAAGGCCAAAATCACGAAGTCTTGCTTCTAATCAAAGAGAAACATGGCAATATGCCACTTTTACTATATATATATATATATAATAAATAATAAACATTACTACATTCATATTTATTATATATATTTATAGTAAACATCTAATTACATTTGTAAATAAATCTCAATAATAAAACTACTATTTTATAACGTATATCATTCACATCTATCACAATAAAAAAAAAAAAAAAGAGAAAATGTGAGTTATCATTTTTCTTAGAAAAATTCACATTTTTTTTATAAATTTTCTATATAAAAATTACAATTTTATATAAGAAAGTTACTAGTTCTTCTAAAACTGTTTGTGTTGAAATTTGAATGGATAGAGTTATAATTTTTTACATATTTATTATATGCAATATCATATGAAATTATAACATTTTATAAAAAAAAATATTTTTCATAAAAGTTATTAAATATTGTAAAAACTTGCAAAATTGAATGTGTGCATGAAAAACTTGCTAAAAAGTAATGTAATTAAGTATTTCCATAAAAATATTATATTTTCAAAACTTGTGATAATATAATAATTTAAGGTTTAAAAAATAATGCATTTCTTGAACATATAAGGTATAAACATGACACAGACCTCATTTTTAGAAAAGGAATATTTAATTTCAAGGAGGAAAATGTTCCACAAGGAATAAATGAACATGACAATAATGAAATTGCGCTATTAAATGAATATATAATTTGTTGATGTATTTATCGAAGCAACTTTGTAATAGAATGGCAGTGTGGAATTATGAAATATAATGTCATACGGGATCTCTTTCCCCTCTTTCTTAAAAATTTTCATAAAGTGATTTTGACTAATATATAATAGATATATCAAACGTCTACTGTTTATCTCAGTCTGCGGAAAAATTTTATTTTTGGCGCATGTACCCGAAGGTATTCTAGTAATAAGAAATTCAAATAAATTATTGATGATTTTATATTCAAATCTTCTTGTCTTTTTTTTTAAAAAAAAAAAAAAGCAATTCACTCTTTGTTTGCATCATTTACAAATTGAAGGGGCGTTTGGTTAGAAATGGAAAGGAAATTGAATGGGTATTAATAACAATTTTTTTTAATTTGTTTGATTTAACATCGGAATAGAATCATATTATTTATTATTCTTTTCTTATTGTTTGATTAAGTGATAGTGAATAGCAATAGATGATAGTTAAGGGTGGTAGGTAATGATGGAAAATGATCAACGATAGTAAGTGGTGATGAATGATGGTCAAAAGTAGTAGGTAGTGGCGGTCGATGGTCAACGCTAATAAATAGTGATGGACGGTAGTCAATAGCAGTAAATAATGATGAATGATGGTCAATTGCGAAATGTGATAATGGGCAATGAACAACGACAAAAGATGATGGTAGGCGACAGTTAATGATAGTGGTAGTAGACATTGGTCAACAACAAAAGGTGGGTGGTGAACAATAGTTAATGATGGTGGCAGACAGTAATCAATGGTCAAAGGTAGTGATAGGTGGCGGCCAACAACAGAGAATAGTGATGAGTGGTGGTTAATGGTAGTAGTAATGATGGACGATGATTAACAATAAAAGGTGGCGGTGAGCAATGATTAATGACAATAGTGGTGGTGGGTGGTGATCAACAATAGAAAGTGATAGTGAACAGTGGTCAATGGCGATAGTGGTGGTGGTGATCAACAACGAAAGATGGTAGTGAGAGGTAATCAATGTTAATATATAGTGTGAGCGGTGGTCAATTATGGTAATGGTGGTAGGCAGTGGTTTACGATGAAAGGTGGTCGATGATGATTAATAATAACAGTGGTAGTGAGTGTAACAAAAAGTGGTGGTGAACAATGATCAATAGCGATAATAATAATGGCGATAGTAATGGTGGCTGGTGAACAACAACATGAGATAGTGACAGACAATAGTTGACGATGGTAGATAATGGTGGGAGCTTTGTTAGGTAAGAGAAAGAAAGAGAGAGGAATTTTTTTTTGTTTCTTAAGGGTAATATAATCTGATACTTTAAGTAAGAGAAAGTTTTCAAATGGAGGGAGATAATTAAAATTCAATAACGGTAACATATTTCATTACATATAAATTAAACACTTAGTAAGAAAATTAGTTTTTTGATTCCATTACCTGTCCTCTAAAAATTTTCAACCAAATGCCTTTTTATTAGTAAAACATATAAAGTAATACATTGTTGTTGTTGTTGTACATAAACTTATTATCCAAGGAAAAATGTAAAATATCTTTTTCGATTTTTAGTGATTAGATTTTTTGTAATCCGATACTTTAAGTAAGGCAAGGGTCTCAAATGGAAGGAGATAGTTAAGATCCAATTATAGTAACATATTCTATTATATATAAACCAAATACTCAATAAGAAAATTAATTTTTTGAATCCATTATCTATCCTTTGAACTTTTTCAACCAAACACCTTTTTATTAGTAAAACATATAAAGCAATACATTGTTGTTCTTGTTGTTGCAAGTGAACTTATTATCCAAGGAAATATGTAAAATATCTTTTCTTTTTTCGATTTTTGGTGATTAGGTTTTTCTGCCACTAATTTTGAAAACTTAAAAATCAAAATTTCAAACTATATGAACTTTGAATTGATACCCATCATTTATTTAATCAATCATTTTATTAAATTACGTGATTTTTCATAAATTTTTTAAGCGAAAAAGCATAACATTATTGTTGTTAGTTTATCAATTATTATGTCATTTTTTCACACATGATTTTTCAACTCATTTTTAAGTATTTAATTAAAATTTAAAATTTGATATATCTAATTTAATTTATATTAATTATATAATTTTAAAATTATGTGTGAAAAATGATGTGATAAATCAAGATATAATAATATTGTGATTCTTATTTAAAAAATTTATGAAAAAATTATGTAATTTAATAAAATGATTAATTAAATGGATGATGATTGTTAATTTTGAATTTTGTATAATATAAAGGTTTGATTTCTAAGATTTTAAAGTCAAGAAGGAAAAAATTTAATCACCTTAAAGTTTTAGGGGATATTTTGTATTTTCCCTATTTTAAATATTTAAAAAGCATAAACACCACAATTTTGTTTTTGGTAATTTAATGCACCACAATTTTGTTTAAGTATAAGGACGTAATGAAATAGCTTTGTCAAATAGATGGACTTTGTTGACCTTCCACAATTTTAATGTGTTGTTTGTAGACGTATTGCTTTTCATGATCACTTAAACAGGACAAGCAAAAAGAAAATGAGGCGTATTTGTCTCTATTTTTTTTTGTTTATTATAGAAAAAATTCATAAAATTTAGCAAAATTTGTTTTAGAAAGATAGACACTTGATATTATTTTAGGATTTTTTTCATAATACTATGTGTATTAAATGACTTATCACTCTTGCTGTTAGAAAAAAAAATTATTTTAAAAAATACTAATTATGTTTAATATTGAATATAAAATGCGACGATGTATATTAGATAATATATATATATAACTTGCAACGCATAAATTTAATAATTTTATTTAATAATAATTTATAATATGAATTTAGATTAAAAAATATAATGTATTTAAATATTGATAAATTATCATTATATTTGAACATATTAAATGACTATATAATTATTAAAATTATATTCACCTTAGTTGTCCAAGAATACTATATTTCTTTTTAATTTGATAAAATTATTATATTAATATTTTAAATTAGTTAAAATTTATCACTTAAATTTTTTTTATTTTTTAAAAATATTTTTTAATATATTAATATTCAGGTCAATTTATTTATAAATTATTTTGTTTAAAAATTTAAATTAACTACTTTATATCAGAAAATTTAATTATTTAATTAATAAGAGTTATGCAATATTATAACTAATATATTTTTTTCAAAAAATATACATTTTAGAAATATTTTTATAAAATTTTAAAAATATTTTAAATCAAATTTATGATAATTACTTGAAAATGATAAAAATTTTAAAACAAGAAACTATGAAATATCAAATTTAGTATTTGATATTTAAAGATAAAATAAAAATTTAAAGAGTAAAATTTTTTAGATAGATATTATCTATTAAATCATAATTAGATATTACTAATAATGTATTAATAAGTATTTTATTTTTATATAAGTATAATTATTCATTATATGTAAATTATTTATTATATACAAAAATAATTTAAATTAAAATATATTAATGAATTTAGATTAAAATTTGGGTGTAAATAATTTTAATGAATATTTTTGTGAAATGGATAATTTGTATAAAAAATGAAGATATATATCATTTATCAAAGTGGTTTACACTTTAAAAATTAGATGATATATTCTTAAAATTATTTAAATTTTGTATTATATAATGCATTAAAATATTAAAATATTTTTAACTTTTATTTGTAATATTAATATTCAAATATAATACCACCAAATTCTAAGTATAAATTATTTTAACAATATTAAAATACAAAAATTTCATTACTAAATAAATAAGTAATTCAAATATTAAAAATTTGAAATCAAAATATTATTTAATAATTTAAAAAATTAAAAAATTAAATTAAAAATTCAATGATTTAATGCAATAAAATTAAAAATTAAATTAGAAATTAGTTGTAGATAATTCAAGTAAATAATTATTGTTAAAACAGAAAAATACATATAAGTTTTATCTATGATTTAAATTAGAACAGAAAAATAAAAGAAAATTAAAATTTCTTGCCACTTACTCTCTTGTAGTGCATAATAACATTTGGGTGAGAGTGAATACTATAACTTTTATATTATTAGGAGAATTTTTTTTAAATTGATAATTTCTATAAAGAATGAAGATATATAATATTTATCAAAATGGTTTACAATTTAAAAATCAAATGATATATCATTAAAATTATTTAAATTTTGAATTATGTAACTCACTAAAATATTAAAATATTTTTAACTTTTATTTTCATATTAATATTTAAATATAATACCATCAAATTCTAAATTGAAAATCATTTCAATAATGTTAAAATAAATTTCATTACCTAAATAAATAAATAAATAATTTAAATATTAAAAATTTAAAATCAAAATATTATTTATAATTTAGAAAATAAAAAATTAAATTAAAAATTTAATAATTTAATGACTATGAAATTAAAAAAATTAAATTAAAAATCGAGTATAGATAATTTAAATAAATTATTATTATTAAAATAGATAAATATATATTTTATTCATGATTTAAATTGGAATAAAAAAGAAAATTAAAATTTCATCTCAATTGCTCTCTCGTAGTAGGTAGAGCACACTTGTTATGTAATGATATTTAAATAAAAGTGAGTGATATAAATTTTATATTAGCAGGAAGATGCACCTATTTCATTCATGTAGGATGCAATTTTATTGCAACATATTGAGTACATTGAATTGTTTAAATTTAAATCATTGATTTTCTAATAAGTAATGATAACTGTGCACTTTATCAATGAGTAACCCACGAGTTGGTAGTCAAAATATATAATTAATTTGAGAAGCAATAAATAATATAAACTTTGTATTTTTTTAAACAAAATTAATAATATCATCATTAAAATCGTAAGATGCTAGTAAAATGATCCTTGAATTATAAAAATGGTCATAATAATCTCTAAATGATACTCTATATCTATACAATTTCGTTCCTTCGTGCATTTAATTTCATCCCTGAGCAACACAATAAAAGGATAAAATTGTATAAATAGAATATTATTCAAGAATTAGTATGATCATTTTTATAATTTACTGACTATTTTATCAATATTTTATAATTTTATGGACAAAATTGTTAATTTTATCTATTATCTTAATAGCAGTGATCTTCTAAAATCGATCAAAGAACTCCATTAGCTATTCCTTGACTTGTGTGTACTGTATCTAATATAAAATTGTGTGTTACAATAGAGAAAACTCCTTATAATATACATGATGAACTTTCTTCCTTATATTTCCAGTTTTGTCGTGAAACACCTATAGAAAGGATTATGGTGGTGGAGCTATCATAACCTCTCCGATACCAAGGTCAATGAGAATAGAAAAGATTTTAGAAAGTTAAGAGAGAATATAAGTATTGAAAATTCAAAGAAACAGTAAAAGGTTTACTTAGCTATTTATAACTCCCTTATCGGTGTTTATTGGTCTTTCTTTCTTATCAACCTTATAACCATTTCTGGTATATCGTAACTAATTGCATAATCTAAATTCATGGTGCAAAATGATGGTGTTTTGTAAGCCTAGACTATGTATAAATCATGTGTCACGTGCACGTCATGTGACTACTTCACTTTTATCTATTATCACTTGTCTCCCTTTAGAACGAGAGTGAGACTGGACTGAACATTTATATGTTCTTATAATTGGGTTCATGTTTATTATTTTGGGCTTTTGAGTTGTAAAACCTAGTTTTTGAATAATCTTTGTTATTTCGAATCTGGATCCCTTTAAAGTAACCTCGTAGAGCTGGATTATTTTTATCTCATATTCTTTGTTGTTTAAATGTTGACTCCTCATCTTCTCTATAGCAATTATGAACTCACCATTTTTTCTTGTTCTTTCTGAGAGTTTCTATTTCTTCCATCTACTACTTGACCCATTGACTTCACATTTTTCAAGTATCTTCTTCTTCTGTTTTGCAATTTTTTATTGCTAACATGTTCTTCTAAGATTGCTAAAATATCTCGAATGTTGAAATGTTCCATTCTGATGGTTTTGTGCCTAGGTTTTTGAAATATCTTGGTATCTAGTTCAAATTCCTCCAACATAAGGAGTATTTAACACTAATTTTCTTTTGTTCAAGGTACATCCTACTATTTCACCTTTCTTGTATCTATTTGACCTTCATGTCTCAAGGACATTCTTTAAGTGACTTGGTTGATTGTGTGATTGAATTTGGCCAAAATCAAAATATAGCTGATTTGGAAGAATCTAGTTCTTCTATGTCCTTTTGATTTGTCATTGTAGTTATTCTCAAGCTTTAAGGGTTGAACCTGTTTCCATGGCTACTTTCATTTCCCTTGAAGTAAACATACCCGGGGCAAACATACTTGTGAACAAAATATGAATAATAACAATAGTGATAATGATGATGCATCAATTAAGGTAAATTTAAGTTAGGTGGATGTTAGGGTAATGAATGTTGAGTTTTTGGAAAAATGGACTAATCAAAAAGAACTTGACAAGGTGTATGAGAAAAGGATTTTTAAGGCTGCTTAATCGCTTGTTAATTTTAAGGTTACACTACCCGGTGATACCATTTATTGCCATAATCCTAGTGGCTTTTTCATGTTTTATGCCAACATAATTGATCTTATAGGAGTTTGTTCTTATTTTACACATTTTCAACAATCAATCTTGAAGGATATGAATATTTGTCTCACCTAACTTACCATTCATTCTTGGAATTTTTTAGAACTATTTGAGGTTGTCTGTAAGACAATCCGAATTATTCCAAGTGTTGATATTTTCTATTATTTCTTTTCTTATGCCTTAAGATATTTTGGGGCCCTTTGGTATTTTACTTAGAGGGGCAGAATAGACTTATTCAAGAATCCTTACTCTAGTTTGGATGACTAGAAAGAGTTATTTTTTCAAGTATGATAGATCACTCTCTATATTGCTATGATGCTCAAGGTCTGTCTTTTCTTATGGTATGGTGTACTATCAACACTCCTCCTCCCAAGAAAGATAAAAGAACTTATGGATCATTTAGCAAGTTGATTATTGAAATGCTTAAGGATTTAACCATTTTGGATGTGAAAAAAAACCTTAAATCTGTTCTTGTACTTGAGTTTTTATATTTTTAAAATTTTTTTCTATGATAAGTTGCTAATTAAGATATTCCCTTCGATTGTCTTTTGTAGGTCATGACCTAAGTGGAAATAATATGGTTGAAATGGAAGAATTCCAATCTTTCTTTCTAAAGAAGAGATCGAACATCATTTTTAACCTTATTCCTTGATTAGAGCCTTAAACTGATAAAAAAAATGAATCAAGGAATGGTGAGAAGACAAAGAACTGAGCGTTTCTTGCAAGCATACGTGGATAGACAATGTGGTAGTTATGTGATACCCATTCCTATAGGGAGAATTTCTTAGACAGATCTTCAGCCATCATAGAAGTGACTGAACTAGTAGGCTAGAAAAAAGATTAAGGGAAAGGGAAACAAAAGGAGAAGAATCAACCACCAAATTCATTTCCACAGATGTTGTTCTTGCCAAACAAGTATGAGAGAGTAGCGCAATGTTGGAGAGCTCCCTATATTAAATGTTGTTAAGTGTTTGATATGAAAGGATAGGTTAAACTTTATTTTTTATGGTCAGATAAACTATACTTATATGGTTAGTAAGTAACTATTGTTGAATGATGATTATGGTACATTAGCTCGTGAGATACAAAATCATGGAGCCATTGCTTTTGCTAATAGTATTGTTTCCTAGTAAGTTTGATAGACTGCATATTTACTCGTTATAGAAGGGGAGATATGGGAACTTGTCAAGTTTAAAAATGAACACATGTATATGAATTATATGAGGATGCGATCATTTAAGAATCAAACTTGTAATTGCTCAGAGGAATGTGAAGAGTTACTCTTAAAAAAATGATTGAAAAGGATAATGCTTTGTAGGATCGAAGTCGCTAGCTTTTGAAGTATGCATATTAGATGGAGGAGTATTGCAAAAAGATTGGATCACTAAAGGTTGATTTGGAGAAATGTAAGTGTGATCTCATTGAGAGCAACAAAAGTTTGGTTAAGCCAAGAGAGAGTTTGCCAATGCTAAGAAAAAAGTCAAGGATGCTGCTCGCATAACTAATGACCTAAAGTTTAAGCTTGAATAGTTTGTGCATAAGTTAGATGAACAAAAAGATTTTTTTAGTGGAAAAAATGAAGGATCTCAGTTGTTTGTAGGATACACTTTGTGATGCTTTTGGTGTGGGTTTTAAACTTGCTTTGAATTAGATCTATGTTTTAAACAAAAAGTTGGATTTTTTCCACTTAAACATCTCTTAGGGTCCATCTGTTATAGCTGTCAAGTGAGGAATTTCTTATGAACCAAGACCTCAAGACTAGGACTATCCCATATTTGGTGTGATTTCAGTTGAAAAGGTTGTTGATGAGGCAATTGAGAAATAAGAGAATTATGTTTTGGAAGAAATGGCTAAAAATGTACTTGATGAAGGCAAATCCATTCAACCTGATGAGAACAGAGAAAAAATTGGAGATAAAAATGCTTAAAATGGAGTCAAAGCGAATGAGCAAGGTGAAGTAGTAAATACCTTTGCTCCTGATGTTCAAACTACTTAATTTCTAATTTTTTTTTCAATATGAAAGTGACAATGTATTTTATTATCAGGGTATATTGATATTTCTAAACATGTTGATAATTTTTGGATATGTTGAAAGTTCATATAAACTTTGTTTCTTATTGACCAAATTCTTTGTTATTCATCTTCTGTCTCTAGGTGCTTCGTGCAAATTGTTTTTATATTTTGTTATTTTTTATTATTTCATTTTTTTATGTTCTTGAATTTTTGTCCAATGGACTTTTATGGAATTATTGTCTAGTTGCCTTTATGGAGCTATTTATGTTGAAAGACGGTTGCTCGATGATCGTTGATCATCCTATTAATTGTTATGGAGCTATTTATGCTCTCGGGTCTTAGCCTTAATGGTCACAGAGAGTTAATTATTTTTTGAAGCTATTTATGCTTTCAAGTCTTGGCCTTGATGATCGTGGATCATTCTGTTAGCATTATAGAGTTATGCTATAAGGCTATTGCCTCAACAATCGCAGATCATCAAATTGAAATCATTAAGTTGTTTATGCTTTAATGTTGTTGTCCTAATGATCATTCGATCATCTGTTTGCTTCACTATAGCCATTATATGTTCCATAGCTATAGGTATATGTAAAAACTTCTAAAATAAGAATGAATGTAATCAAGTTACTAAATAGTTCCTTTTATTCATCCTTTTGGGGTATTACTATGTACAATACATTTGTCATATAATTGTATTCTATTCACAAAAACAATAATTTGAACTTGTCTGACTTATACATGTATAGCTATTCAATCAAATGAGCATGGTAGTTTCTTAGATGTGATGCATTTCATGATCGCTAAAGTTGTTTCCCTTTGATTGTTTCTAAATGATACTCTCCATTTCCCATATTTCTTTTAATTCAATATGGCTCTTTCCAATTGGCATCCAATTTGCTATCCCCTTCTTCTTTCCTTGGGCTATTTACTTTTTTTTTTAATACTAATGCTCTTTCTAGGAGTTCTCTTACCATAGTGTATAGCTATGGAATTTAGTGACCTTGTATTTATATGCCACTAATATTATATAAGTTATATCCAGATCATCTTCTAATAGGTGTAGTTCTTCTCTTATCATGTGATTGTTTATTTTTTTCTTAGGGCTATCATTTCTAGCTAAAAGTTCATCAATTTCTACTAATATCATGGCTTCTAATCCAAAGGTCAAATGATAAGGGGACTTTCTCATAGCTATTTGGAGGTTTGTTCTATATGCCCACAAAATATATGGATGTTCTGGAACCCATAGTTTATTAACCTTCTAATCATCTTCTAAGCCTATTGAAAATAACTTGATTCACTAATTCTACTTGTCTGTTGATTTGTGGGTGTTCAATGAATGTGAACTTATGTACTACCTAGAGACTTTCAAAGAATTTGCGAAAGGGTTTGATGTGAATTGCATTTTATTGTCATTCACCATAATTGCTGCAATCCCAAATTTGTATAAAACATTTTTCCACATGAATTTCTATATATGTTAAGAAATTATAGTAGCAATTGGTTCTGCTTCAATCCATTTTATAAAATAATCAATGGCAACAATCTAATATTCAAATTGACCAAGGGCAATTGGAAATGGTCATAAAAGTTTGATCCCTTATTGCATGAAAGGCCATAAGGGTTGTATAGCAATTTGTAAGGTAGTTAAGGTTTTTGGGACATTGGCATGTCTTTGGCATTGGTCAGTGTTTAACTAGACACTTTACATTTAATTTCATGATTGGCCAAAAATAACTCGATCTTAAAGCTTTGTGAGCCAACATTGTGCCTGCTATGTGGCCATCACATATGCTTTCATAAAGCTCTATATGCACATAATTTCCTTAATTAGGGTGTAGATATCATAACAAAGGTAAGGAGAACCCTTTTTTTGTAGAATGAACCATTATTTAAGAAAAATCTTGCTACTCTTTTCTTTATGTTTTCTGTTTCTTGCAAACTTTCATCAGTTCATGTTCCTTTCAGGTATGATATGATCAGATCAATTCATGAGGGTGATTTGATTTATCTATGGCCATATTCTGCTATTCTTCTATGGTTGGTCTATAGAGTATATCTTGCAAAAAAAATTTATTATTCATAGCAGTCTTGGCACTAAGTAGCTTAGAAAGAGCATTTGCCCAATCATTTTATATTCTTGGTATCAGCTTTAGTTCAAAACTTATGAGTTTTGATGCTATAACTTTGATCTTTTGCATGTATTTTATAAGGCATGGGACTTTAGTTTTGTATGTTATATTCTCCTAACCTACTATCAATTATAAGTGACTTATGGCTTTAATTGCCTGCACCCTTATTTCATAGGCGAGCTTCAGGCCTGTGATTAAAGCTTCATATCTGGCCCAGTTATTAGTTGTTTAGAAATCAAACTTTTGTGCATATTCTATGACAATACCATCAGGACCTTTAAAATAACACCTGCTCCATCACCTCTCTTATTTGATCATTCGTTAGTAAAGAAAGTCCATGTGAAAGAAGTATCATTGTTAGCATTTTGATTCACATCTCTTGTCATCTATGCAATGAAGTTTGTTAGTACTTGCACTTTTATCACTCTTCTAGGTTCATATTTAAGGCTACATTTTGTTAATTGGATCATCTAGGCCATCAATCATCTAGCAATATCAAGTTTGTTCAAAACTTGTTTGATCAATTAATTTGTTTGTACTATAATTTGCTGACTCTCAAAATATGGTTTCAATTTCTGTAATGTTGTTAACAAAGCATAAGTTAGTTTTTCAATTTTTTGATATCTTAATTCTGCCAGATGTAAGGCCTTACTTGTAAAGTAAATAGGTTGTTGTCCTATTCTTTTACCAAAACTACTCTGATCGCTTCTTTGGTTATGGCCAAGTAAATATATGATGGTTTCTTAAGTTCCGATTTAGCTAATATAGGTGGAGTTACCAAATATCTTTCTAATTCTAAAAAGGCTTGTTTGTACTTTTTATCCTATTTGAACCTTTTTGTTCCTTTCAAGATTTGTAGAATGGAAAGCATTTGCCTGCCGACTGGGAATGTTGCTTTTGTATTCATTTATGAGCCACTTGGGTTTTGAAGTTAAGAAAGGTAACTTAAGAAAGAATGTTAGATACTTGAACATGAGGTATGACAGAATAATCATTTGTCCATTCAACCTTTGGACTTTTTTTTTTGTTGGTTGTGCTGTTCATGTTCAAAATAGCTTGGCACTTGTTTGGGTTAGCTTCTATTCCTCTTTATGTGATTATGAAATTGAGAAATTTTCTAGCTATGATGCTGAAGGCATATTTCGTGGGATTTACCCTCATGTTACATTGTTTCATGACTTGGGAAATTTCATTCCAATCTCTAAGATGATATAATAATATGGTAGATTTGATTATCATATCAGCTATATATATTTCAAGGTTTCTTCTAATATATTCTTTAAAAACCTTATTCATTGTCCTTTGATAATTGGAGCCTACATTCTTTAGACTAAAGGGCATGACTTTATAATAATACACTTCTTCATCCATGATAAAGGCTACTTTCTCTTGACCTTTGGCCATATGAGGATTTGATTGTACTAGGAGAAAGCTTCATAGAAATTTAATACTATAAAAGTCAATGCTTTATCCACTAGTTTATCAACACATGGTAATGAGGATGAGTCTTTTGGGCATGCCTTTTTAGATCGGTAAAGTCTATGCACATCTTCCAACTATCATTCGTTTCTTTCACCATGACTACATTTGATAGCTATATAGTATGTTAGACTTCTCAAATGAAATATACTTTTATTAGCTTATTGACTTTAATTTTTATTGCTTTTGATATATCTACACCATGGTTTCTTTTCTTTTTTTTTTTTTTTGTGCCAGCTTTACAAATGGATCTATTGCCAACTTATGGCAAGTAATTTCAGGGTTAATTTCAGGCATATCGATAGTTGTCCATGTGAACATTTCTATGTTTTGTTTCAGGAGGTTTAGTAACTTAGCTTTGAATTCTTTCAGCAAGTTTTTTGCAACCTTGACTATTTTGTCATCTTCTAGCCTAAAAAGTCTTACTTCTTCTAGTTCTAATTCAAGCTTGAATTTTCTTTCGACCTCATTTATGCGAGGGTCAATCAATTCAATAGATACCATTTTACAATCAATAACTTTTTCTTTTTCTTTCTCTGATGTGTGGTCCTATTCTTGGCCTTTTTCTTTACATGCTTCTTGATTGATTTCTATGTTTTTGTTTATCCTTAATGTTTGTCCCTTTTCCAAGCTAGTCATATAGCATTTCTTATCCATAAATTGATTGGCTTTCAAATGTCCTACCCTAGTTTTTGTCAGGAATTTCATTAATAGATGTGGCATTAAGGCTATAGCCTTTACTTTGTTTAATGAGGTTCTTCCTTTGATGACATTGTAAGCATTACTAAGAGTGTCTACTACCAAGAACACCACTTTTGCTCTTGTTATTTCTAGCTAGGTGCCTAAGGTCACTTTAAGTTTGGTGGAACTAAGGATTGATACTTGCCTTCCTAAAAATCCCACCAAGCTAGCTCAATATGGTGTTAGAATTTCAATTAGAATGTGTAAGCTCTTGACTATGTAGGTATAGGAGATCTGATGAACTACCTTGGTCAATCAAGATCCTCTCAACGGTATAGTTGTGCATTACTGTAATTACCATTGGTTCATTATGATCCTAATTAAAACCTTTTAGGTAATCAACCTCAAAGAATGAAATAATAGGATTTAGGTTTATTTTTGGCCATTTGTCTTCTATTGCCATGACTTCTTTCAAATGTCATTTTCTAACATTATTAGAGACTCATCCTCTAACAATTCCACCTGTAATAGTTTCAACAATGTCAATTATCTTTGACTACTTTTAAAGCTCATTGTTATTTCTTTTACTCTTATTATAGGCAAGTGAGATTGTGTCATTAGTTGTTCTTTCCAATAATGCTTTCGTTATAGGTACTTTCTGATTATACAAGATAGGTTGGTAAAGGCCCAACGGCAGATCAGTCTAAGTGAGGAAAGAACTAAGCTTGCTAAATCACCGACTACCTAAGCATAGAATAAGGTAGAAGCCCTAGCTCGCTAAGGGACGAGCCCCGGCTCGCATAGCTAGTAACTCACTATACGCGAGCTCACATTGCCAAAAGTGAGCTCACGAGCTTCGTCTTCGCTAACCCACGGCTAGTAGCGACTTCAAAAAGAGTCCCAACTCGCTACATAACACCTCGCCCAGCAAAGGGCTCATTGAGGGAAAAACTGAAGCAGTGAACCTCTCAGACTTGACTTATGGGACTAGTCTACAAGAAGTAGTGTGATGGGCCCACCCGTAAACAGCAATCTACAAAAATCAATCAGCAACCTGCTGAAGCCATTTTACAGTAGTCTATGCTATCTTGTACATTTATTTTGATATAACAAAAATATAAATTATATAATTATAATTGTAGCCTCCCAACCTTTATAAATAAAAGGAGGGAGATCACTGTAAGGAGGGCTGAAAGCATATACTAAAACTCTGTAGAAATTTCACCAGAGTAATAAAACGCTATTGTGGACATAGGGATCGATGTTACCCAATTTTAGCCTAACCACATTAAAAATCTCTCTGTGCATTTGTTGTTCTTCCTCTCCATCTCCCTCACTTATTGCTACCTCAATCGGATTACAGTTCAAGTCCATGGAACTCATTTAGTTAGCTGGATTTAGGACTAAACCAAAATTCACTGCCAATATTTGGGTGCCATCTGTGGGGACTCATCTATATTCTAGTTGAATTTTTTGTGTCCTGGTCGATTTCTTGTGCAATCATAGTGGTCAGATGAAGAGCCACTAGAGCTTAAATGCATTAGTTGATTGGCTAGAAGGTCATGTGTCTAGAACAGACTCCTCCACTACTCTTGTCGTAGGTGTTACTGCTGGCTTGCCCTAGTCGACTTTGGCAACCTGTTGCTATTGTAAATGGCATCAATAGAGCACAAACCTGACTTCTGTGTTAGAAGAGACTAGAAAATATGATGAAAGAGTTGACTAAAATAGTTACACGGCTAGTGTAAGCACAGACCCAGGGTGTGCAAAGGCAGGTCGAAGTCTTTACACCTAGAAATGTGCACCAGCAATAGCAAGCTCGATGTTCGAGCAGAGCCAATCGAGAAGATTCCTCAGGTCGCTGCTCCAAAGAACAAATTTCAAGTTGTTATTCTTCTGATTAGAAGAGTCAAAGGAATCAACAATCTTCCAACCAGCAATCTAAGGCACGGGGACCTACTGTTGGAAGAGTTGTATCAAAAGATGAGTCAGTTGGAGGAACGTCTTTAAGTTCCAAATGATTAAGGTTGCTATGAGAACAGGTCGTTGTTCTCCAAAGAGATTAAAGCACAACCCCTCCCTCTTAAGCTCAAAGTCCTCGCGATTCCACTATACAATGGGGATACTGATCCTTATAACCATTTAGACGCATTCAATATTCAGATGAATTTATAAACAATTGATCCTTTGGTTAAATGCTGAGTTTTACCAGCTACTTTAGGGGGTGTACCTCAAACGTGGTTCAGAAACCTTCTGGCTCACTCAATATGTAGCTGGGAAGAGTGTCAACAGAAGTTCACTATCCAGTATTGAGGGTTGAAGAGGTAGCTCGTGCCTCCCTGCCACCTCGCGATGATTTTCCATCATAAGCATAAGTCGTTGAAGGACTACATTGCCAAGTTCAAACTTGAAGCCAATTTAGTAGACAATTCTTTTGAGGAAACCACTTAGCAACGATCTCCGTGGGACTCCCTAAAGATAAAAAGTTGTATAAAAGCCTATACAAGTCCCCGATAAGAGATCTAACTAAATTTTTTGATCAAGCTGCTAAGCAAATCAAATGGGAAGAAACTTTTGGCTTGAGAAGGCTTGATCAGAAGGATGAGAAGTGTAGCTCCAATCAAAACAAAAAGAGAAGCAGTGAAGGCTAGGGTGAGCACCCTAGTGCTCAGATTGTGAAGAAGTCAAAGGATGAGTGACCTTAGCACCCAGGTCACCATGAGACTTATAGTATCCTACCTAATACTCAGGATAGGATATACACAGTAAAAAGGGACAGAGAGGACTTCAGGAGACTTACACATTCCAAAATTCCCTACAGGTGAAGGAATAGAGAAGAGTTTTGTGCTTATCATAGCGAGGTCGGGCACAGAACTTTGAATTGTTAGGCGCTCAGAGATGCGATCGAATTGCTAGGCGCTTAGAGATGCGATCGAGGACCTGATTAAGAGAGGTCGCCTAAGAGAGTATGTCATGCAACCTGTGGGGCTACAAACCCAACAAGAGTATCCTGACCAAGGGCAAGCCTCCACAATGAGAACCATTTTGTAATAATATTTAGAGGCTAGTGCATGAGCTATCCTTTTTGTCTTTGTTGAAAGAAGCCTTGATTTGCCAATTGGCACATCTCATAAACAATCTTTTGCTCACATATATGCAATTTACTCTTCATTATTAAGTATGCGCGGCCTTTTGAACTTCTATGCAGGCAATTCTCCCAAGCACCATATGTATGCAGTGTTTGCTAATTGTGACCTCTGGTCTAGTTGAGGCATGGAAACGCTCAAAATAAACTCACTGCCAACTGTGACCTCTGGTTTAGTTGAGGCGTGAAGACGCTCAAAATAAACTCATTTTCAGTATAGCCTTAAGCTCGCTAAGGCACTAAAATAAACTCATTTCTTAAGCAACTAAGTTGCTATGGTACAGCTCGTGAGACGCAGCTCTCATGTGACCTAATGTTTGCAGCTCTCATGCAACTCTCATGTGACTTAATGTTCATAGCTCTCATGCGACCTATTTATACATATCACTAAGATGCTTTAATGCTCAGATTTATGGCTCACCGAGAAGCATGGCTAATTGGTTATTCAAATATCTCATTTTACTGTGATTTGTAACTATTCATATTATCATCTGTGATATGCAGAATGTTCAAATACATAATGCAAAAATCATGAAGAAAATTTCATTCATTGAAAGCCTTATTCACTAAGGTAAATTTACATTAGAAAGGATCAAAATACAAATCAAAACAAAAGAAGCCTATGGTTATTACATTCTGGAAAGAAGACTAGCTGCATGGAGATGAACTCTAACCAATACTAGTAGGAGGGTTGATCGGCATGCTTGCTCCACCATCTTCTTCTTGCCGCCCTCCTTGTTTAAAAGCTCCTTTCCAGCTCTCCATCTAACACTAAAAATTCAAAATAAGCCAATGGATGTAGTTGGAAAGGCAAAACCCTACGGCATCACCATAAGGAAATAATCCAAGATCTATACAAGATCTATCAAAATCCTTAAAGAAGGATTGCCTATAAAGGCTTCCTATGCGGTAGACCATATATGCCTCACCGAAAAGGCACATCATTAGAAAAATGAGAGGTTTATCTGAGGCACCCATCAAATCACTTAATGAAGAAGGAAGAAGAACTTTCTATGCTTTAAATAGATTGGCCTAGTCTCACCGAAGAGTCCAAGAGAATGTTCGAACCACTCTTATTAAATGCCTTGGAAGAAAATGAGGTAGACACACTAATGGCTATGAAGCACATATAGCGGAAGGTATGGCCTAGATTTGATGAAATGACAGGCTAACTAAAGACTTTGACTGCATAGTAATCCATAAAGAAAGCCCTTTGCTAGCAAAACTATTTAACTCCTAACCCACGAAGTGAGCTAAGAGTTGGAGGCTAATGTTATGGGTATTTTCCAGTTCTGTGAAATGAGCTGGCAAAGGCCTAGCGACAGATCAGTCCAAGTGAGAAAAGAGCCAAGCTCACTAGGTCCCTGGCTACCTACGCATAGAAGAAGGCAAAAGCCCCAGCTCACTAAGGGATAAGCCTCGACTCATGTAGCCAGTAACTCACTATACATGAGCTCGTATTGCCAAAAGCGAGCTTGTGAGCTTGATCCTTGCTGATCGAAAGCCAGTAGCGACTCCAGAGAGAGTCCCAGCTTATGGACACAACACCTTACCTAATAAAGGGCTCGTTGAGGGAAAAAGTGAATCAAACTTAACTTATGGGACCAGTTGCAAGAAACAGCTTGATGAGCCCACCCATAGATAGTAATCTACAGAAATCAGTTAGCAACCTGCAAAAGCCATTTTATAGTAGTCTAGGATGTCTTGTATATTTATTTTGATGTAACAAAAATATAAATTATGTAATTACAATTGTAACCTCCCAGCCTTTATAAATAAGAGGAGGGAGATCACTGTAAAGAGGGCTAAAAGCATATACCAAAACTCTGAAGAAATTTCGCCAAAGTAATAAAATGCTACTGTGGACATAGGGATCGATGTTACCCAATTTTAGTCGAACCACGTTAAAAATCCCTTTGTGCATTTGCTATTTTTCCTCTCCATCTCCCTCATTCATTTTTGGTTCAACCAGATTGTAGTTTGAGTCCTTGGAACTCATCTAGTTGGATAGATTCGGGACTGAACCGAAATCCATCGTCAATATCTTTATATGACTTTTTGGCCTTTATCCTATCAATTTTCTTGTATTGTTGTAAATGGCCTCTTCTTACCAATTCTTTGTTTTTGTTTTTTAAACTAACATTGTCTTTAGTGTTATGGCTCTAATAATGATGGAATTTGTAGTAAGTATTGACTCTTGGTGAATGAGGTCTTTGATTTTTTGCTTATGGTGGTCTCTTTAATTCTACAGCTTTAACATCAATTATTATTTTCTATATAGATATGTTGAGGGGTATATAGTCATTAAACCTGACTTTTGGAACAAAATTTTCTCGTCGATCATTTTTATCATTCTTTTGTAGGTCCTCGTTCTCCATTTTTACATGTCTTTTGGCTAATTAAAATTTTTTGGCATTTATGAACCTTGTTAATTGAGTGAGTAATTTGGTAGGGCTTTCATTTGATTTCTAGTTGAGTGGCTTTAGGTAATCCCTAGTTTGTAGTTCAACTAGTATTAAGTGGACATTGATAGCTTCCTGAAGATCTTTGATCTCTAACACTATTTAATTAAATCTTTCTAACTATTCTTTGATAGATTTTTTTTGCCTTATTTGATTGAGATTAAAGAGGATCTCTATCATGACCCAATTTCTTGGTCATGACTAATATAAGTATCAATCTCTCAATTGATAATCACCAGCCTATAACCTGTTTATCATACATTTTTATTCTTGTCTGCTTTAATAATTCTTAAACATTTTTAATTAAGTTCATTTGCTTGGTTGTAGAACCATAAACTTATAGGAAGAAAAAGTAATTCATTAAAATACATATATATATATATATATACATATTTAGAATAATGTACAAAGATATTGCCCATTTATCAGTAGTATCCAAGGTTACCCAACATCTACCCAAAACCTACATACATTTATTGGCCAGTTTTATGAGTCATTCTTCTTCGACACCTCATACATCCTTTTGAGGATAAGTAAAATAAAAGTTACTTTAACCTATAACATGAAAAGGATCAAAAGTATAGGTTAGACTAACTATGTCCTTAAGGATTCTATGGCCATGCTATATACAATTTCAAAAGGTTAGCAATAATATAGATAGAAGATCTTCAAGGATCAAACCATCCTAGGGCCATTATTAATAATACATTTAGGGGTTGTAGAGGAATGATTTCCATGTCGTGGAAAACCTTGCAACCTGTTAGACTCAAAATAACTATATAATGCACTTTAATCTTATACTTGCTAAGCAAACTATTTATAGTTGTGGCGAAGGAGTCAGTAGTTATCTCCATGGGGTCATTATCCATCTTACATTTTAGAAGTAGGTTTAGCTGTTATATCTTGAGAATTTGAAAAAAATATCCATAGAAGAATGAGTCTGGGGCTCAGTGAGTTAATCCTTACCAAACTATGAACTTTTTCAATAATAATCAACACATATATGTCTACACATCATAAAAATATGATTAATTCTTATTTGTATACCGGGTTCTCTAATCAAGCTATTAAGTTTCTGAAAAACTCATATTTACATATTATTGGATCACATCATCCATAATACACAATAATAAATTATGTGTTCTTTTTGCTTCAAGCTATCATTAATTTCAGCATATGGTTAAATCACATTAAATTACATTTTAAGATTTTTTAAGATAACAATTCAGATAAATAATAATAAAATAATAATTATAAATCCCCTTGTTACTTGGTTCTAATCTTAACCTGCACAAGCCTAGCCTTATCCTTCTAGGCTCCCGCTTTATACTACTCTCCATATTGGAATGCATAGATTTGGGATCTGGGTCATTTTCCCCATCTCATCTTATCAAACACATCTTATTATCATCAATTATCATTTCACAACCATCAATTGCATTTTGTCATCATTAATTACAATTCACCTCATATCTCATGAGGACATTCTCAAAATTATAATGATATCATCTATTTAATGATCAAATTCCACCTTTGTATTTAGTCTCAAATTCATTCACATAGATCATGAATTTCAATACCTCATAATCACATATTTCAATCTTATTACCATGACAATTGTCAATATTGCTATCATAGAATTATGTATATAAAATAATTGTATTCATTGATGTTGATTTATAAGGTATTCTCTTAAAGTTTCTTAATTGTTTTACTTGACTTAGTTAGGGTTCATATGAGATTAGTCCAAAGGAAATTTGGGAATTCAAAGAATTTCTTAGGAAGAAGTAAATTTTTAGGTTGAAAGGAATGCAAAAATTCTTGAGGTGTGATTAGAATTGCAAGCATGATTATGGATAAAATTCGAGTAGAATCACGATTAGGATCAAGGGATTCAAGTGTGAAAGATTTAATTTGACTCCAGGGGAATCAGTTAAAAATGTGAGTCTACTCGTCAAAATGTACAACCATTCGAGAAGTCTAACTGCAAACATAATTAGAATCCTGATCAGGATTGAAGGATAGGGTAGGAAGATCTAATTTGAATAGCAGAAATTTAGTTCAAATTCTAATTTGGATCATAAGAACAAAATGGCTAGGTTTCTGTGAGTATGATCGCGAATCTAGTTCAAAAACTATGATTTGACTTACACAAGCAGGAATTTCATGACAATAGCAAAAAAAAAAAGGAAATAACTTGCAATCTCAAACCACCTTATGGGAATTCAACATAACACATTTTAGACACTTAAACATGCATAAAACTTAGCTATTCCAACAGAGGACTAACCATTATATCAACCTATCTATTCAAGCTTAAGCTTTACCACAAGATCATAAATATCCATTTCCTTCAACTTCATTATTATTCAACAAATCACAAGCAACAAATGCATTATAGTTCCCAAGAAAGGTAAGAATTACTCACCTTGATAGCTGAAGCAGGAAATCATAACTAGTCTCACAAAATCTTCTATATTTCTTCAAGAACAAAAAAAAAAAAGTAAGTTAGTTTTTAGATTTTCCAAGGGTTTTCTCTCTTCAACTAATCATATATAATTAGACTATAGTTCCAAGGCAACAAAACAAGCTATATCTAATATATTCAAGCTTTAAAATACCAAAAAAATCAAGTTGATTCATGGGTTAAATAGTATTATAAATAGTGACTATGAATTTCAAAAATTTATAACTCAAGTTTTTCTCCATGAATCAACAAGGCCTTGGTATCAAACTGAAAGGGAAGAAGAGAGGAATCAACTACAAAAATAAGAGAAAATAATATAAAAGAATAAAGACTTACTTGAAGAGAGAGAAACAAATAAAGACTTACTTGAAGAGAGAGAAACAAAGTGCAAATTAGAGAAGTAATTTTGCATGGTACAATTAGAGGTAGGCTAAAGAAGAAGACAATGAACAGACTAAGGAGGGGCAAATTAGAAAAAGAAAAAGTCAACTTAAGTCTTAGACTTCTTCATGATAATAAACTTTCCTATCTTTTAAATTTCAAATCTAAATCTGACAAACTCATCGATCGCCAACAACCATGAAATTTTAACACTAATTAACTAAACTAATTACCTTCATACCAGCTATAATTCTACACCAGCTGGGCACTTACAACCCTAGGTTTGATCTTTCTAAAGTTTTCTAGAAATTAATTTTCTGATATCATGAATTTTGCTCCACAAGCATTCAAATTGAAAATTTAAATATGTTGAAAATTCTTTTATTTATATAATCTGTTTCTATCATATTTAGGCACTCCGTGTCTTAAAATTTATAGTTTTGAAATTCTCAAAAATTTTAATTTCCTTCTTTTCAGAATTTTAAAGCTATTTTATTACCAAAATTAATTTGTAGAAAATTTGAGATATTACAATCTCATTTTCTTATGGGCATAAGATGTTGCAAAATGCACTAAAAATTGATTGAATAACTCTCAAAGTTTCACGATAGAATGGATTCGCGAACTCATGAACTATCGTAAGCCTACTTTCTTAAGGGTTATTGAAAAAGCTCTACACATGATGGTGTCAAGGCCTCTATATGTTCTTAGGGGTTGGATGTGCCATCGAATGATTCAAGGTTTATTGGAGTTTTAAAGGTTCCTAGTACTAGAACCCTCATGATTTTGGGGATGAAAGGGTGTATGTTTTCTTGCTCATCACTATTATGATTTTGATAGTTATGATAGCTATTGTAGTAGGAATAATGTACTTCATAGCTTTACTCATCGGTTTCCCTATTATCTAAGCCAAGATGTCTTGACTTTTCATGATTGGGGTTCTTTGATTGATTTCCGAATGATCTCTTCCCTTGGAAGTGATCTCGATAGTGATAGTCAAGCTACTAGTCATAAATTCAATCATGTTATTCATGGTGGAGATGTCATTATAGCTCTCTCTGCATTCATTCTAATTATGCCTGTAATTGGTGGTTTTCACCTTGCAATGTATGCATTTCATATGTTCTCTGCTAATTGAGGTAATGAATGTTTTGATTCATCTAGTGATGCAAGGACTGTTGTGTTGTTATCGTTCGACTATTATCACTGGCCTCAGATCGATGATTAGGGATGGAAATTAACCCCGGTTGGACAGGGATCCGCCGGGGAATCCCCGTTCGGGGAGGAATTCAGGGAACGGGGAACGGGGACGGGGAAAAAAATTTTCCCCGAAAGGATTTCGGGGTCGGGGTCGGGGATTACACTCCCCGCCCTGAAATTTTTTTTTTATTTTTTTTTATTTTTTTTTTAAAAATTTATATTTTTTCCTTCATAACATATCTTATTTTTTATTTTTTTTATTTTTTTTATTTTTTTTATATATATTTTTTATTAATTTCATATTATTTAATAAAAAATAAATATTTAAATTTTTGAAAAAATTTCCCCGCGGGGACCTGCGGGGATGGGGATGGGGATGGGGAAAAATTCCCCGACGGGGATCGGGGACGGGGACCTCATTTCCCGCCCCCGCCCCGCCCCATTGCCATCCCTATTGATGATCTTGTTCTTAGTGCATTTTGCCTTCTGTAACATACTATGAGTGAATTTTTGTAAGAGCATATCATTGATGTAATGTAAAAGATAAAAATGATTTTGTATGATATTTTTATCATCATGAGATGATGTATACAGTGTATGTTGTTTTTGCAGGAAGAGATTATTGTACACTTTTAAAACATGCAATTTGAAGGTAAAAAATTTTGAAGGGTTAAACAAGAAATATGAAAAATAGGATTTGAATTATCAATGTAATATATCATTAATTATCTTACAGGTTAAGAGTTTCATGAAAGTTTTTGTTTCAAATGAAAATTATACACAAAGTGAAATTGCACAAGAACACTTGGATTTTATGTCAAAAAATGAAGGAAACATAGAATTTAGGACAACACAATTCAAAAAACAAAAGAAAATTCATTAATCATAGATTGATTGTTGAAAATGACGGTTAATTTAGGTGAACAATCTCTAATTAGTTATTCATGTATACTCATCACAAATTCATCAATATATATAACCATAATAGAAATCTTATAATATTGAAATAATTATGTCATTCTAATCATAAATTAGATCATAGACGATGCCAATGAGAAACTTCATTCATCAGATTTCCAGTTCCGCTATGAAACTCCTATAGAAAGGGTTATGGTTATGGAGCTTTAGTAACCTTTTTGATGCTAAAGTTAGTGAAAGTATAGAGGATTTTAGTGAGCTAAGTGAGAATGTGAGTGTTAGAAGTTCAAAAAGAGAGAGAGAGTAAAGGGGTTACTTAGCTATTTATAACTCTATTGTCGGGTAAATTAATCTTTCTTCCTTGTTAACCATATAACCACTTTTGGTACATCGTAGCTAATTGCATAATCTAGATTTATGGTGTAAAAGGATGGCATTTTGCAAACTGGACTATGTATAGATCATGTGTCATGTGTATGTCATGTGATTACTTCATTTTTGTCTATTATTAATACATAAAGTTTAAAATTTTTTAAGGCCAAATATAATTATATCACTTAGTGCTCATGTTGTAAAAAAATGCTAAAATATAAATGATCAAATATCAATTTAATAATAATACCAAACCTTGCCAACCATCGTTATCTAGACCATACTGGCACATTATTGGGTTGGACTCTAAGTAACCGATAAAGCTTAAACTATTGAGCTAGGCCTAAGGATGCACATCTAGAACACATAATAATACAGTTTGTTTAGAAAGACATATTTTGGTGCTTGTTATTTGGTTTGTATTAATGTAGCCCCTAAAAAAATTATGTTTAAACACAATTTAATTCTCTCAATTTTATTAAAAGTTATAATTTTATTCGTCTATTTATAACTTAAAACAATGTTATCCTTTACATTTTTTCAAAGTTTCAATTAGCTCTTCTTGTCCAATTTTCATTTTTTTTTAAAAAAATATAAAAATTACTAATTAGATGTCTGTTTAATTGATATTGCTTCTATCTAGCATATGCCTTATTTATGTGGCTATCATTTGAATGAAAAAAGTCATGAAACACTTTTAATCATGTTAGTTGCACTTGAGTGATTATTATAAGCCCTAATTAAGGGTGTTTTCTAACTCTTGCCATTCAGACTACATATACATAAACAAAGAAATGTGCCACATATATGCCATGACATTAAACAAGCATCCACTTAGCAAATTGTTCTTTTTTTAAACAAGACCTTAATAAGAGAAACTAATTACAATCTTGGGAAAAGGTAAAAGCTAACATTGTTTGATTTAAAAACAAAGGGAAAAAATTGTAACTTAAAAAAAATTGGAGAATCTAAAGGTGTGTTTAAGCCTAAAAAATATTAGTATCAATTGAGTACATTTGGTAAAGCCTTTAAAAAAATGTTAATATTAATTTAATTCTTAATGTATTTGATTATGCTCAGTCAATTTTCTTTGCCAATTTTTTATTAGAATCATTAACAATTTTTTTTACATAACTGCTTTGCAATAAAAGATGACAAATATATGGTCAAATTAGTAATATAACATTGTTATATTAGCAAATTAGCTATTATGTTAGCAAGTATCCAAATGATAAATGAATGGAGAGCTTTAATTATATGTAATAAAATAACTCAAGAACTAAAACAACAATACTAGATATCTTGATTTGGAGAATTTGAAATTACATGTTATGTATTACGCCCAAAGCTATTGTGTAATTATGTATCTTAATTCTTAATTATGTTATTTTTATATGGCTTTTGTATCAATATTATCCTATAATTTGCTAATATGTTACATTGTATTCAATCACCTTTTTTGTTAACAATAATATAGTTACTATTGAGGTACTGACTAGTTCAAATTTCAAGAAGTGGAATCAATATTTGAAATTTGGATGACAGATGTGTATTTGGCAATGACCACTAATAAGCTAATTGAACTCACTAAAACTAACACCAATGCACAGAAGCAAGCATATGTTATCTAATAATGAAGAAGTCTATTTTTGAATACTTGTTAAATGGTCTTCGTGGCACTACTAGGGTTAAAAAGTTCTTGACTATCATGTCCCAAAGGTGCAAAGTCTCATCAAATGCTGAAATAGATACACTTTTGAGTGAGCTTTCCTCCACAAGGTATGACAGAGTTGAAAGCATTAGAGAATACATCATCAAGATAGTCCATTATCAGACTAAGCTAAAAGCCCTAAATATTTCTTTCCTTGATACCTATATTGTTCATTAAGCATTAAACACCCTGCCTGTTGATTTTGGTTTACTTGTAACCACATATAGTTCTTAGGATAACGTATGGAGTATCAACGACTTGATCACTAGGTGCGTTGCTGAGGAGAAGAAATAAAAAAGAGAAATTGCAAGATGCTATCTTTTTGTCCAAGCCCAACAATAAAGGAAAAGGTTAGAAATCTAAATTTCCTGCTCTTAAAAATGTTCAGAATAATAACTCTAGTCATTCAAATGTTGTAGATGTCAACAAACATACTTTTAAGAAAGCTAGATATCACTTTTGTAAAAAGAAATATCATTTTAAAGAAAATTGTATCAAATATAAACCTTAGTTTGAGAAACGTGACAATAAAGCTAACTCCTTGGCCCTTGTTTTATATGAATCTAATTTAGCTATGGCCCCATTTGGTTCATGATGGCTTGGTAGTGAAGTAATTAATCATGTTGCATTCACTATAAAAGTGTTCATAAGTAGGAGGAAGCCAAATAAAGAAGAAAGTAAACTTGTGGTTGGCAACAACATAGAAGTGGATATAGAATTCATCAGAATAATTTGCTTAAATATAGATTATGATTTTAAACTTACTTTGAGGAAGACTTTCGTTATATTATCTTTTAAACAAAATTTGATTTCATTTTCTATTTTGGACAAAGAATGTTACACATTCAATTTTAAAAATGGGAATATTTTCTTGTTTTATAATTCAATTGCAGTTGGCCATTGTACTTTGTCATATGAATTATATAGAATGTGTTTAGCTCCAAATGAAATTTATGCCACTACATGTAACATTGAACAAGTTGTTGCCAAAAAAACCCTAATTAAGGAAAAATCTTCCATGTTATGGCATAAAAGATTGGGTCACATTATAAGGAAAAGGTAGAAAGGTTTATAAAAGATAACATTCTTTCTACTCTTGACTTTTAAGACCTATAAACATATGTTGACTGTTAAAGGGAAAAATGACCAAGATTAAGAAGAATAGTTTAGTTCATAGTAGTGACCTTTTGTAAATTATTCATACATATATAAGTGGCCCTTATTAACCCACTATATGCAATAATAAGTATTTTATAATATTCATTGATGATTTTTATTGATATAAATATATATTCTTGATTAAGGAAAAGTTGAAGCTCTTGATAAATTCAAGGTCTTCAAGATTAAAGTTAAGAAACAGTTGAGAAAAGTCAATAATATTGTTACATCAGACCAAAGAGGTGAGTATTATGGGAAACATGGAATCTCAAGGCAAGTTAAAGCTTAATTTGTCAATACTTGGAAGACTATGGCATCATTACTCAATTTACCTTGCCAGATAGTCTTGAACATAATGATATTAATGAAAGGAGGAATATGACACTTAAAGATATGATGAGGAGTATGCAAAGTATGTGATGTAATATCTCTTAGAGATGCTTATGGATCTATCTCTAATTCAATAATTCAGAACCTAAAATTGAAAGAAAAAAAAAGAAAGATATTCATGTTATACTCTAGAAAGATAAAAAAGAGAGTGATAAGTGATAAAGTTGATGCCACAAAGAGGAAACTCTTGATAAGTCTTCAGGTTCTAGTAAGAACCATAGGAGAGCAATTGCTCAAAGAAAAACACTTTTCAATTCTCAATCATCAAATCTGAATTGTGAAAGGAACATGTCTCCCCTTTTAGCAATTAAGTTTAAATTTGGGCTAGGTTCCAAGTCCTAAACAAGCCCAACTAAACACCTAAACAAAAAATTAAATAGACAAGCTAATTAAGCTCAAAACAAGGCCAACTAATCAACCAAGAAAGGCCAGCTAGAACTCTTAAGTAGGCTAGCCAAAATTTTGGCTGTCACATGGCCCAAAAAAATCACAAACCTAAGTCTTAAATAACCAGAAAAATAAAGAAAATAAAAAGGTAAAACACCCTAAAATAAATCCATCACAAGGTCCAAGATAGCTTAAGGCTTAATATAAAATAATAGCCCAAAAATATGTACAAAAATAGGATAACAAATGATGGTTTGTGTGCCTAATTGTAGCCAGCTACAATGCTTCCAAAGTTGCTAACATTTAGCCCCTCAAGTGGTTAGCTAGCCTCCAAGCTAATGGCCTTTAAACCTTCAAGTCCAAGCCCCTCTTATGCACTCCAAATGCATGGCAAAGTTCTTAGATTGCTTCTTCCATCTTCTTGGCCCCTTGTTATGGGTCCATTTGTAACTTGCAAAGCTTCTTGATGATCCTTAGGTTGGTCCTCCATGTTCTCATTAATATGATTAATCTTTCTAGATATCTTTCAAGTGTGGCTCTTAAAACAACTTTATATATTCTCAATAAAATGCCAAGTGAGCCTATTGCTAAAACTCCATTTAAGTTGTGGATTGGACATAAGCCTAACGTTAATCATATTTGAGTATAGGAATGTCCTTCAGAGGTATGCATTAATGACTCTCATGAAAATAAGATGCATTCTAAATCTATTCGTTGTTATTTTATTGGATATTATAAGCATTATAAAAGTTATAGATTTTATTGTCAAGGTGGAGGTGTTAGAATTGTAGAATCACAAACAACAAAATTTTTGGAGCATGACTTGGCTAATAAAAATGATTCTGGTATCATAAATGAGAGTGTGTAGATTAAAATTGTTTATATTCCTTTAGTTGTAAAATAAGATCTTATAGAGCTTGAGTCTATGTTTGCTCTTATAAAAGAACAGGGACCTCTCATTCCTAATGAAATTCCTCAACCATAGGATACAATTGAATAGGTTCCACTTAAGATAACTATTAGGAAAAAGAGATATGCTATCTCATCAGACTATATGATATATCTAGGAGAGAATGATTATAATATAGGCCATGTCATTAACATAGTTACTTTTACAAAAGCTATTTTTGGTCTTTAATCTGACATATGGTGGAATGCAATAAGAGATGAGATGTAATCTATGATACATAATGATGTTTGGGAGCTTATTAAGTTGCTTGACGGCTGCAGACCCACAGAATGCAAACGAGTTTACAAGATCAAAATGGACTTCAAAGAGAAAGTTGAAAGGTTTGAGGCTAGATTAGTTACTAAAGATTTTACTTAGAGAGAAGTGATCAATTTTAATGAGACTTTATCTCCTATTTCCTTTAAAGATGCATTTAGAGTTGTTATGACCCAAGTAGCTTAGTATGATTTAAAGCTATATCACATGAATATGAAAATCACATTTCTAAGTGGAGAACTTATTGAGGAAATCTATAGGGTGCAACCAAAAGGATTTATAAAATATGGTAAGGATTATCCTATGTGTAAACTTAAAAGGCTTATTTATGGGCTCAAGTAAAAGACTTTATTTATGTGGATGATATCTTGCTTGTAAGTAATGATTTAGACATGCTACATGAGGTTAAGTAATTGTTGTCTAGAGTATTTAATATGAAAGACCTCAGAGATGGGATAATTATATCTCTAAGGTACCAAAATTTGATGAGATAATCACATCTTTTCGATTTGTTGAAAATGAAGTGGACAAATACATATATCTTAAGACAAGTGGGAGAAAATATATTTGTCTCACTCATTAAGTGGATGATATTTTGCTTCCATGTAACAATCTAGGCATGCTGCATGAGGTTAAGTAGTTATTGTTTAGAGAATCTGACATGAAAGACTTTGGAGATGTATCTTTTATTCTAGGCATTGAAATCTAGAGAAATAGGTTGGAACTTGTTGGGTCTCTTTCAGAAAGCATAAATTAATCGCATATAAAAGAGATTTAGTATACATTATAGTAATAATGGAAATGTGCCAATCCATAAAGGTGATAAATTGAGTTTGGCATAATGTCCTAAAAATGAAGTTTGGAGAGTCAATGAAGAATGTCCTTTATTCTAATGCAGTAGGAGGCTTGATGTATGCTTAGGTTTGTACTGGACCAAACATTACCTTTGCAGTAGGTCTCTTAGGAAGATATCTTTCTAATCCACGATAGGACCATTAAGTTGTTATGATGAAAGTTTTAAGATACCTAAAGGGAATTACAAACTATATAGTGACATATAGGAGGTTGAAAACCTTAAACTTTTGGGGTACACAAATTCAGATTTTGCTAATTGTAAAGTTGATACAAAATCCACATTTAGTTATGTTTTTACACTATTAGGTGGTGCATTCTCTTGGAAAAGTGTCAAATAGACACTATTGGCTTCATCCACTTTGCAGGCTAAGTTTATAGCATGCTATGAGCAGCTACGCATGGTGTATAGTTATATAATATCATCACTTAAATGACCATTGTTAGTTATATGTCAAGACTCATCTGAATATATTGTGATAATATAGTCATGATTTTATTCTTTAAGAATAATAAAGGTAAATAGGGTTTAAGCATATGTAAATCAAATACTTGACCTTAACATAATTGATAAAAAAAAAGGTGATATAAAACTAGAGCATATAGTGACTAAGTGTATGGTTCCTAACCCATTAACTAACAGACTCTACCTTCATGTCTTTAGAGGGCATGCTACTAGCATAAGTTTGGTAGTCATTTGATATCCTTGGTTAGTGGGAGTCGTCATTTATTTATTTGCTCTAGTTGCTTTTATTATGTTTTGATATATTTTGATTGTTATGGATTGTTAAAATAATTATTATTTATGATTCAATCATAAAGTTTGATATTTATATTTATTTATGCAAAGTCTTGGGACCTATGCCAATCTTAAGTAATAACTTGGGGCATTTATCATTTGGCTCATGTGTATGTCTTATGACCCATAAAAATATCTTGGATATGAAGATAATTTTAAGACAAACAAGTTTAAATTGTTTAAACCATAAAGGATTTCTCTTGTGTACCTGTGATGCATAAAGAAGAAAAATTGGTGACAGACAAGTAAAATAGCATATTGTACACCATAAAGTTAGTGCCACTATCTTGCTACACTACCTCCTGTCATATTATGACAAGTTAGAAAATCATCTCCCTAATTTTAGCATTTTACTCTACTATAATGTCAAAAATATTTAACTTATCAAAATACAGAAGGAGATAATATTGAGATTTCAGTACTACAATAGGACTTGAAATATTTCCCACCATTACATCCTTTGCATAAGCACTATTGCCGCAATTATGGTTGCCTCTAGAAAAAAAATGAAGAAATTTAACTCTTTAATTTTAAAATCAGTTTGTATTTGTTAAATTAATTAGTTTCAGGATTAATAAAATTAGGATAATTTTATAAGAATTCAAGTTCATAAAAAAATAAGTGTTTTTGATATTAAATCATTTATTGTGCATAAAGATTTATATTTTTTTATTTAATTCATTCATTTTAATATATATAAAAAGTAATTTAGTAGTAAAAATAATCAATTTCTCAAGAACTTGATTTCCTAGTGAAAATTATTTGTTAGATTACTAGCTATTAATATTTAAGGTTTATAAGTGGTTTGACATTGAAGATGAAGAAGGGAAAGAAATACACTTATTACAATTTTGGTCCTTTGATATATAAATTGATTGCATTTGGCATTTTATTAAATATAATATCTTAATTTAATTTCTCTAATATTTAAATTGAAACAAATTTAGTCTAAATTGATAAGTTTTGTCAAATTAAAGATAGAAAATCTCAATTAACATAAGAGTTCTGATGCAACTACAAGTTGGTAATTACTAGAAGTGAAAATTATTGGAATTCATCTTGTGACATTAGAAAAGTGTAAATTATGTGACCTATTTATATGTCACAACTGGTAACTTTTTAGTCGAAATTGTGTAGCACATGTCACCATTCTTGATTGATATGCTAGCCTTCCAACAACTCAAGCCACACTTGGATAGATATACAAGACATTATAGAATATTCACAATATGTCCGAAGGTAATATAAGCAAGTAAACTAAAGCAACCAAACAATTAAGCTTTAACAACACCCTACATAAATAGCCTCTAGTGCAAAATATGCAAAAATAAAAGGACAATCGAATAGGGAGAGGGATAACTCCATTTTATTGATAAATGCCTCATTATATATATTATAATGTGTACGGGAGGCTTCAAGCCAATATATTTTGTTAGATCCGTAGATTAAGTGCCAACAAGGCCCAAATGAACACTCGATAAGGCCCCAATGTGCCCCCACGAGCACCTAACAAGCTGTTGACACTCCCCTTAAAGAGCATTTTGAGCCAAAGGCTATATGCTATAGGTAGATATACTTACCTAACAAGCTATTGACACTCCCCCTAAAGAGTATTTGAGCCAAAGGCTATATGCCACAAGTAGATATACTTTTTCAAGTTGATATAAGGCCTTTTCTCATAGATCTAGGTGGAGATTTTGCACCATCTTATA
The DNA here is from genome assembly GCA_026873985.1 of Saraca asoca. Lineage (NCBI taxonomy): Eukaryota > Viridiplantae > Streptophyta > Magnoliopsida > Fabales > Fabaceae > Saraca > Saraca asoca. The sequence continues at coordinate 39,372 of JANHAO010000343.1, forward strand.
GGGATGCAAAAATAAAAATGCAAGGAACGCAACCACATGCTTTCCGACTCACATTAGATAAGTAAATCCCGCCAAAATTATAGAAATACCCCTAAAATGGAGAAAAATTAGAAAGATAGTACACAAGTCGAATTGCTTCCAAATTTAAACCACAAGGCCTCCATAAAATGTTGATTTTTCCATAATATTTTGTATCAAACTAAGCACATTCGTCCCCTCAAATCATTCACAGGGTCATCTTGTAACATTTTTTCCCCTTAAAGAATGTTAATGTCATCATTGACGTCTCAATCTAACACAGCTTTAATGAAGGTCTTTAACCTAGTCTTTTTTAGTTACTCCCTCGAACTCTTCATGAAGGTCTTCAGCCTGCTCCTTTGAGCTACTCTCTCAACCACTTCTAGCTTGTCTCTTTGAGCCAACATTACTTGAGGACTTTTGAAAAGATAACACCCTCAACCTAACACAACATCAGGATAGTCTTTAGTCTACTGCTAATTAGCTCATTCCTTGACTTTCTTTAAGCTTGCGTCCTTGAGTTGGCTCTATCAAAATAAGGCTACCACTGTAGACTTGAATAAACTTCCTCCCAAACGCAAGAGTTTTACTGCCTCAATAGACTTTGGATAAGCTTCCTTTAAAATTTGAGAATTTTTTGTAGACTCTGGATGAGCTTTCTCTAAAGCATTTGGGTTGTTGCCTCTATAACTTGTGCTTGCCTTTCTACATCTGTAGCTTGTATGCACACTATCCTCGCATAACTCTCAATTCGATTCACTACCTTTATAGCTCTTAATTTTCTACCTTTATAGCTTGTGCACATGCTTAGTGTTCAAGACTCTGCTACCAGAGATGCCTCAAATCTAATGCCCATACATTGATGTAAGACATAATGTTGATCCCATGGTTCCAAGGTTACTTGCGTTGGGTTCAACAATACTTTACACTTCACTATGTCCCTTGATCGGATCCTCTGACCCTCTTTGAGTATATACCTTTTGGTAACTCAGCCATGCACTGTAGTCCTCATGACCTCTCCTAAGTTTATACTCTCTAGTGCCAGCATTTTGGAGTCGATACACTATTGTATCACAGCCCTCACGTCCATTCCTACGAAGATCGATGCCCTCCAATAACTCTTATTCGATATCCTCCAATGTTTAGGCCACCATAGCTTACTTTAAATGCATCTTCTGGTTGTGGTGTGGCTATGCATTCTTAAATGACCAATGCTTCACCTTCCGGTTCGACCAATTGTTAACTTGTCCATTTGGACATGGTCAGGCCCTCTAAAAAGACCAAGGCTTTTCCCAAGGCTCATCCAACTAGATAGACTATCAATTCACTCGCTCTCTTGAGTGATTTGCATTCCTTTGAATGCTACTATGAATGAGTGCATAACCAACATCCCTATTATATAGCAAGTCCACTGATTTCTACACATCCATTCACTAGATGTACTAATAACGTTCCCTTGATTGCAACATTCTCACACCTTTACCTATGATTCACTTTAATCTCTTGCTACCCTCTTGGCCAAGTCTTTGAGAACATCTCTTCATAAGTTTAAGAAATGTTCACTCCTTTTACAACCCTTATAAGCTTGGACAAGCTGAATCTAATCCAATTGTTCACCTTGAAAAGATGAGAACTTACTCCTACCACTTGACTTTCGAGTTGATTCACTCTACTCATCATGTTTTCTTGCCTACCTATTCTTCCTACCTGCTCCTCTGAGTGCTTCGCAAAAACTTAGGTGATTAGCAAGACTAGCATTTGGTGTCAAGCCAAGTTCATGTGGCTGCCTAATCTACTCTCTAGCAACCGAGCTTTGATACCATTTGTTATAGGTCAGTAGCTCTCTAGTTGAAATCGTGGGGTACATGTTGCCACTCTTAGTTAACATGCCAGCCTTCCAATAACTTGAGCCATACTTAGATAGATATATAGGGCATTACAAAATATGCACAACATATTTGAAGACAAATAAGTAAGTAAACCGAAGCAACTGAACAACTAAGTTTCAAAAGCACCCTACATAAGTAGCCTTTAACACGTAATGTGCAAAAATAAAGGGACAATCAAATAGGGAGAGGAACAACTCTGTTTTATTGATATATGCCTCATTACATAGATTAGAGTGTGTAAGAGAGGCTTTAAGCCAACACACTCCTTTAGAACCCTAGACTAAGTGCCAATGAACCTTGAATGAATACTCGACAAAGTCTCAATGTGCTCCTAACGAATGCTTGACAAGTTACCGACACTCCCCCCAATGAGCATTTTCAGCCAAATGCCATATGTCACAAGTAGACATATTTTTTGTGAGTTAACATAAGGCCTTTTCTCATAGCTCTAGGTAGAGATTTTACGTCATCTTATATGGATGGATGCAAGGATAAAAAATGCTAGGAATACAACCATGTGCTTTTCAACTCACACAAGTCAAGTGAATCCTATCAAAATTATAGAAATACATCCAAAACAAGAAAAAAATAAAAAAATAGTTCATAAATTAGATTGCTCCTAAATTTGAGCCACAAGGCCTTTATACAATGCTTGATTTTTCCACAAAATTTTATTTCAAACTGAGCACGTTTACCCCCTTAAATCATTCATAAGGCTGACTTGTGACACTTTGGCACGAAAATATCCTCAATTTAACTCTTAGCATCATATAACCCACTAATTTCATTCCTAATTATTATTAACATGGAGTTTAAGAGTTGTCGAGACCGATAAAAATAATATTAAACTACTTGAGCTTTTAGCATTGCTAAGTCTAGGCTAAATCATAGAGACTGACAATTAGTTTCAATAGTTTAATAGTACTAAATAAGGAGATTTTGATTAACTAAATAGAGGCTGAAATTAAACAAACTGTGTTAACATAGGCAAATAGAAGGAAAGGAAAATAAGAAATTTAAAGATAAAAGCTTCAATCCATGGAACTCTTGCAATTAATTTTGTAATTGATCTTTGACATAAATATTTCATTCCCTCTTTGACTGCTTAGTCAAGAATTTACTTCAGTCCAACACCTAATCATTTCTTGCTAATTTCTCTCTAAATTGACTAACAAGCCTAGCACTTAATTAGCCCTTATTGTTCAATCGATTGAAACTCACCACCTTAACTAATTCACTGATGCCATTAAGATCTAAAATTACTCAGTTAATTAATCAATTTACCCCAGTAGCAAATCCATTAATTATCTCCAATTCTTTAGGATAATTGAATTGCACTAGCACACAATCAAAAACCCATTGCTGCTCAAGCCAAACAACCATAAACAACATTTCTTATAGAAATTTAACTAGCAGTAAATCACAATTAATAGTTAATTAACTGGTTATCTTAACTAATCTTCTAGAGCAATTATTAGCATTAAAACACAGAATCAAAAGAATCAAATTGGGAACAAATTAATAATAAAAGCAATTCTTGCAATTAACGAGAGAATTGATACAAAATTTTCCTTATATTGAATAAGAGGTTTAGCCACACATTAAAATGAAAATAAAAGCAAAAAATTAAGAAAAGTGAAGGTCTTAAAGGAGCTGGCATTCTTGCCCTAAAAAAGCTCCTCCTTGTCACAAAAGTAGAGAAAATGAAAATGAATCTAAATAATGATTACAATTAGGTCCCAACTGAGCTTTTATATGAGTTCACTACACTACTTCTACTTAGGTTGCTGATTAAGGCTGGAAGAAGGCACAATTAGATATGGTCCCTTCATGTGAATCGCAGCTTCAACTTTTACCAATTTGATGGCTTTAACCTTGCTTAAAAATTTAGTTCTTAGCTTAACTTGTGGGCTAAAAACTGAAAGAATCTTGCATAGCAGTCTAACCTGTAATAGGAATAGCCTTGAAATTTAATGAAAAAATTGTAGTTTTACCTTAAGCCCTTTATAAAAGTTGTGGGAATAGATCTTAGCTATTCCATATATTTGGGTTTGCATCGAAATAAGGGTTGGAATTCCAATAATGACTAAAATATCAAAATTGATTCTAGGTCAGCAAGGTCACCACTCTGTTTCAACTTATAAGCTTTATTTTACATTCAAAATGGCTAAACTAGGTTTTGGATTCTTTATAGCATTTGTAAAGCATCCTTTTAGTTTTCTAAAGACTTAAGAATCTAAAATTAAAGTCTAGAACTCAAGATATACCAAAAAAAATCTGAAATAGTACCAAATTACTAAATTAATTCAATTAAACTCAAAAACTACCCAAATCACAATTAATCACAAATATCCAACTAAGTATACAAACATGACAAAAGACTAAGTATGAAAAGGATATAAAATATATATAAATTATGTTTATCAAAGTTTTATGTATTAATTATAATTTCCAATATTTAATTTGACAAAAAGTATAAATATAGACTCATTTTAATTCAATTTGTATAGTAAAAATATTAAAATAGAATATTAAATTTAAGAGGGATGAAATGTGAACAATTTGAACATAAAGAGAGTCAAATTTATAATTGAATTAAGAAATATCACATCTTTGTTTGGATATTTCTAGCTTCCTTCACTTAATAAAAAAAAAATTCAAAAGTCGCTGTCAAGAAACAATCTTTACTAGCTAACTTCGAACAACTCGTACGATTTCAAATTAAAAACGTTTCCCCTACCAAAAAAAAAAAAAATCAATACGGCTCTTACCACATCCTCTTCGTTTTCTCCTAATATTTGGAGTGGTTTTAATTTTAAAAACTTCTGAATATCATTGAAAAACTTTCAAAAAAGTAAAGACTCTAAAACTTCTAGAGAACTGTTCCTTTTTTAGTTTAAATGCAATTTTAATCTCTAAAATATAAATTGATTGATTTTAATTTTCTTAATTTAAAATATTTAATTTTAATTTATCTAATATTTTGATCTTTTTGTTAGACTTTCATTTGATTATTAATGTAAAAATCGATATAAAATAATTAAGAAAAGTAATTTTATTAAATATGTTATATTTTTTATGCTCTAATTTATATATACACATTTATTAAAATATAAATGATTTTGACAAAGGAAGAAAATACTAATCAATGTGTTTATATAAATTAGGATTTAAAGACATACTATATTGAATAAAATTGTTAGATTATTTTAATAATCTGTAAGTGGCCCATATAACTAATAGACTGACTTTAAGAAAAGATAGCCTAATGTGATGGTGG
>JANHAO010000344.1:0-43556 GCA_026873985.1 Saraca asoca
CACGTAAGAGTCATATTTCATTAGGCATATGGATAAAAAAAGATGAAAGTGGATAAAATGCATGTAACATGAGTTGACAGCTTAGGCTTAATTATAAATTATTTTAAATTTTATAATGTAATTACATAAAATAAAACTAGAAGGATTAAATTACAAATTTAGTACATTATAAGAACTAAAACTTCTCTAAACTCTTTTTCTATTTATAAATTTAATAAAATATTCATGTAATTATCATATATGACTAAAAAAACTTTCTTTTTTAAAAAAACTAAAAAAAAATTCAATATTTTCAATTTTATTCTTGTTATGGCCATTTTCTGAAAACACGATTTGGGCCGGCCAAGATCCAATAGGAGGCACAGCTAATCAAAGGGAGGCCCAGATTGGAGGATCGAGGTCGCTAAGTGAGGACCCCAAATTGTCAGGCACAAGCTAAAGACATCACACAATATCACAACAGGGAGCGCAGCTCGCTGAGAAGGCTCTCAACCCCTCAGTGAAAAGCCTATCACCCTCGAGGAGAACGACCAGGCAAGGACAGCGAAGTCGGCCAAAGCTTCCAGCTCGCCCACTAGAACTAGATACATGTACAGAGCCCAGTCAGCAATCCAAGGCACACATCTCCAACTGACAGCTCAGCCTCCAAACCTACACATCAATTCCTCGGAAGTCTGACAATTATTTGCCCAGTATTATTATCCAACGCCAAGCATTAAATATCCGGAGTGATAGAAATAATCATTTTGTTGTTTGTAAAATTATACTTGTAACCCTCCCCCTTCTATAAATAGGAAGGGGTGGTCACTGTAAAAAGGGAAGAAGATCTTAAATGCAGAAACTCTGCCGGAATACAAAGAGAACATTATATACTGTGACAAAACACTGAGTTGTATTCAAACTCTGTAAAACAATCCTTTAGTGAATAAACAAAGACCAACGTGGAAGTAGGAGCCAACTTAGATTTAGCCGAATCACAATAAACTCCTGGTATTTACTGTCTCTTTTCTCTTCTGCTATCTTTCTTTTCTACTTTCTGCCATATTCTACTTGCAGTTAGGGGTAATATTGCACTCAAACCAGTTGACCGAATTTTTGTGTCAACAATTCCAAAAACCAAAATAATGAAGTTTTATATCAAAATATTATCGCACAAACAAAATAAAATATAAAGAGGTGTTATTTTCCTTCTCCAAAATTAAATTTTTGTTTTCCCCCTCAAAAAATCAGGTTTAGCTCTTTGATCTTTTTTCAAAGTAAATAATGATTTGTAGCAATCATGTAAGAGTCATATTCCATTTGGCATATGGATAAAAAAAGATGAAAGTGGATAAAATGCACATAACTTAAAGTATGAGGGATTAAATGCACTGTTAAAATTAAGGAATTATATTTATATTACTCAAAATACATAGGGGTTGATGTATTTTATCCTATATTATATAATGTTTCGATATATACTCAAAAATCTTGTGAATTTTTATGAAAATTTAATATAAAAATTACAATCTTTTATATAAATCTTGTAATATTTTCACAAAAGATTATATATATGTATGGATTTTCCATATAACAAGCACATAAAAAGTGATTCTATCATTTAAAGTTGCATAAAAAAAATTTGTAATTTTTTTAGTTTATATAAAAATTTGTAATTTTTTTAGTTTATATAAAAATTATAATGTTTAATAAAAATTGTGAAAAATATGAAATTCATGTTTTTGACAAAACTTACAAAAGTTTGTACAGAAGCGAAACCTCATTATGTGGCCCCAAAATTTGTAGAATACAAAAAGTTTCCCTATGTTTTCTGAAATTTTGCAAAAAAAAAAATGAAAATCATATATAACCCTAAAAAATTAAAATAATTTAATTAAAGTTCTCAATAATTTATACTTTAGCCCAAACAATTTACTTCTAACTTTATCTCTGAAGATGTCTCCTTATGAATTTTCTCAATTAGCTGTCTAAGCATAACACTATTATATTAGCGATTCTGTGGAGCTATATACTATGAAAATGCAGTGGTGATAGTTCCACAATGGTAGGGAAGAAGCCATCATAAAATGAATTTCATCTCTTTTTTGTTTGGAAAAATGTTCATGTTAATTTTGTGGCAGTGGTAAGGTGGCTAGCAGGATGAAAAGGGAGGTGCAACGAGGGTTAGATGCAAATGATGAGCCAGATCACTTTGTGCAATGGCTCACTCTAGAGGCGATGATGAATTGGGTCCTGTCATTTATATAAAATTATATATTATGTGATGGTCTTGCTTTCATTTTTATTTTTCGGTTTAATCCAATCTAATTTGATTTTTATTTTTTATAATTTGAGATCAAGATCTTTTTAATTTTTAAAAATTTTAAATTAGATTAAAATAATTGTTTGTCAAAAACATATTTTAATTAAATATAAAATATTTAAATATCTATAATTATTAATTCCATTAAATAAAATAAATTTTTTATTATAAAAATTAATAAATTATAACTAACTATTGTATTATATGTTAAATTTATTTAGTTTAAACTGGGTTAATCCTATTATATTTGTGTTGGCTCAAATCCGGCCAAATTATTAATAAAATTTAAAAAAAAAACTCAAATATTATTTGGGCCTAGGTTCAAATTCTAATTTTTTTTTTTTTTTGGCCAGGAGTTAGGTCATTCAAATCTTCTTAATAAGATAAAAGTTATATGATTTACGTTTATCTAAATATTACTATTTAACAGAGAAAGAATGAGAAGAATTTTTAATTTTCTTTGTATTTCATTTTTTCAATTCAAATTGTAGTTTGAACTTTTATATTTATCTATTTTAATAATAAATTTTTTATTTGAATTATTTATAATCGATTTCTAATTTGATTTTACTGCTATTAAATGAGTAATTTATTATTTTAATTTTTTAATTTTCTAAATTATAAAATAATATTTTAATTTATAATTTTTAATATTTAAATTATTTATTTATGTATTTGAGTAATACAATTTTGATATCAATTTTAATGTTATTGAAATGATTTTTAACTTAAAATTTGATGGTATTATATTTAAATATTTAATATTAAAAATATAATTTAAAAATATTTTAATATTTCAGTGAGTTACATGATTCAAAATTTAAATAATTTTAATAATATATCTTTTAATTTTTAAATTATAAATCACGTTAATAAATATTATATATATCCTTATTCTTTGTAAAAATTATCTATTTCAAAATAAAATATTTAATAAAATTATCTACACCCAAATTTTAATCTAAATTCATTAATAGATTTTAATTTAAATTATTTTTATGTGTATTGAATAATTTATATATAAATAAATAATTATATTTATATAAAAAGGAAGTACTTATATTAATAATATCTAATTATGATTTAAAAGATAATGTCTATCTACAAGTTTTTATTCTATAAATTTCATATTATCTTTAAATATCAAATATTAAATTTGATATTGTATAATTTTTCCTTTTGAAATTTTTACTATTTTTGAATACTTATCATAATTTTAATTTAAAATATTTCAAATTTTTCATAAAAATATTTTTAAAACATATATTTTTTAAGATAATATATTAGTTATAACAATGTATAAACTTTTATTAATTAAATAATTAAATCTTTTAGTATAAAGTTGTTAACTTAAATTTTTTTAAAAAATAACTTATAAATGCTAAATTTGTAAATTAATGTAACAAATGTATTAAATTAAAAGAAATATAGTATTTTTTTCATAATTAATACGATTATAATTATACTAATTATATAATCATCTAATAAATAAAATAATAATAATAACTTACCTATATTTAAATATATTATAATTTATAATCTAAAGAAGTAATATAAATTATTATCAAATAAAATTAAATAAACATGTGCATTACACGAAATACAAGCTATCTATGTGTGCATACATTATAATTTATAATCTAAATATATAATAGAAAATGTTATTAAATAAAATCAATTAAATTTGTACATTACATGAAACACAAGTTACCTATATTTGAATACATTATAATTTATAATCTAAATATGTAATATAAATTGTTATAAAATAAAATTAGTTAAATTTATGCATTACACAAAATATAAGCTAGTTAACATTATTTGTGCATCAATTTTACTATTCAAATATCTTATCTCACACAATCCCTCAAATATCCTCAAGTTGGGCCACATTTAAGAGGTAATATTCCCATGCCCACTTTTGAATATATAAGAGGATTTATTCCTTGTGTAATGAGATTATTTTTCGGAATAAAATTGAGAGAACTTCTTAAACTTTCATAAAGATGAATAATTCATAAAATTTTTAGTCTGAAATTTTAAGGCAGCATCATATCAATTGGTCAAGCAAGAAAAATGTGTTTAAAATGGTTTTTTTTTTAAAAAAAAAAGTTGAGATATATGTCATTTGTGTGAAAAGAGCATTCGATTTCCTATTCACAACTACATAAATAAGTTATGTTTTGTATAAATCTCAAATCCTCTTCAAGTTATTTAAATAAATAAAAAAAATCAAAGGAAGTTGAGTTGATTAGGATTTAGGATTCAAAGATTTCGTGTAGATTAAAATTCGTATTCCCAACAACTGAATCAAACATTACAAGTTGAAGATTTTAAATTCAAACAAATCCAATCTTCTTTTCTTTTTTTGGTTAAGAAACAAATTCAATCATCCAATCCAATCCACCAAAATGTTCAGAATTGAGTTGGGTTGTACAAAAAACTGGCGGGCTCACACACACCAGATTGGTGCGAGGCTACACTTGTATATATTAATCCGTTTATGCTCACTTGCGGATTTAAAATTTCAAACCAGCCTCGGTGGCTAGCTTGCTGTATCACAGATAAATGTATTTTCTATGTCTAAATTTAAACATGAGGATATTATATTTTCTAATAAAAATGTGATTGTACATATTTTTTTCTTAAATTTTTTGTCATTGGTCATCAATATTTTTTAAATAAGAAATAAAATGATTAATTTAATATTTTCATATTTAAAATATACTAATTTTCTTAATTTTATTTAAAATATTATAAATTTTTAATTTTTTCATTTAATATTTTAATTTAAATTAATTGAATTATAATTAATTATTCCTTAAATTAATAAAAAAAGCTAACATGACTTAATAAAGTCGTCACCTGTATGTTAATAAATGACATGAAAAATTAAATGAATTGAAAATTTTCTTAATTTAAATAAACTAATCATGAATCTATAAAAAAAACCTACTAGGTAAACTCTCATCTCCAAAAATCCTTTTTCTTTTCTTTTTTGTCACATTTTCTTTAAATTCTATAACCAGCAAAATAAAACACATGAATATGGATGTTAAAAGAATCATAAAAACATATCTACAATCATAAAAACACAACTAGAAAAATAAAATATATAAACATGAACAAAAAAATAGGGCATTATTTCTTCAAAAGAATTAATTTATTAGAAATTTAAAAAAAAAATCATAAAAACATACATAGAATCACAAAAATAATTTGAGAGCCACAATAATTATATAAAAAAATCACAATAACAAATATTTATAATGTCAAAAAATCATAAAATTGACTTTATTTTTGAAATCATGATTCATCTTTTAGGTTTTTTTTTTTATATACAATGATGAGTTTTTTATTTTTTAAGTTCACGTGTTAATTTCATGTCATATCCTAACCAATATGTGTTAATTTTGTTAAGTCATATTAGTTTTTTCCGTTATTGATTTAACAAAAAATTAATAATATAATCCAATTAGTTCAGATTAAAACATTAAATGATGAAATCAAAAAAAAATTTATCTTTAATGCGTGAAATTGAGGAATTTAATATCTTTCAAGAATAAAAATGTTAAGAATAAAACACTATTTTGATCTCTTAAATATACAATTTTTTTTCAATTTAGTCCTTATTTATTTTTCATTCTCAATTTATTTCTTGATAAATTTAATTTCCTTCAATTAAGTCCTCCCCATCTACCTCAAATTCTATTAACTAAAATAATAATGTAGATGCCTAAAGATTGACTTGATGTCCTCTAATGTATGTTTGTATAGACACTAAATATGTCTTGCATGAAAGTAAATATTCATATAACTTAAAACAACATGTATTAAATGATAAAAAAAGGTACAATTATAGTGATTTTATGTGTCATTATTTTTAACTTAAAATCATTTGATTAGTTTAGAATATGAATAATATTATATAAGTATTGACTGATATTACATAAGATGTTAAACTTTTATATTGTCGATTTTGTTAAAAAATGTAAAAGTTAGATGGATAAAAAAGACCCGGTTGAGTTAAATTAAATCTTTCGAGGATAAAATTGAAAATAAAAATTAAATGAAGACTAATTGAAAAAATTTGTATATTTGAGGGGTTAAAATAGAGTTTAGTCAAATGTTAAAATACTTAAGAAGATGTTCAGATGGGCCAGTTCCCGAATTTAAGACCACGATAGACAATTTCTGATTGACCCATTTGTCAAAGATTAAAAAAATGGACCCATTTGACAGTTGGGCTGACATTACAAAAGTTCTAAACAAACCAGCCCAAATGACAAAAAGGCATTGTTTTCAATAATACCCTGCAAAACAGTTCAACTTCACCCATTTCCTAGAGTTAATACCACCATTTCCAAACATCTAGCGAAGCAACTCAGCCACTTCCTCGTTGCAAAGTCTCTCCCTCTCTCCGACCTTGCGATACCCGAGCGATCCAACCTACGCAGCCATGTTCCGCCGAGCCACAACCCTTCTGGGTCGTCCCCTTCTCGCCGCCAGGTCTCGATGCTTCTCCACCGATCTTCCTGCAGCTCCTACTGCCGATTCCAAATTCGTCGAAGCATGGAAGAAAGTGGTTCCCAACATCGACCCACCTAAGACTCCTTCGGCATTTATGAAGCCTCGTCCTGCTACGCCTACTTCGATTCCTGCTAAGCTCACTGTCAATTTCGTTCTTCCTTATGCTTCGGAATTGTCTGGTAAAGAGGTTAGTTTCTTAGACCCTTTTGTGGGTTTGGAATCTTATTCGGTGATTTTGATTAGGTGTGTGTTGATTTTTGTTTATTTTGAAGTTTGATCTTTGAATCGCATTGTCGAATCATTGACACTTACTGAAGTGATTAATATGGAATGGGGCAAATTTGGTTTGTTCATTGTATTCATTCTCACTTTTCTCTCGATTCATGTAGAATCGTTTGAAATAGGTTAATCTTTGGATGCATTTATGCTTGCGTGTTGATGAAATTAAGCTATTTAGTTTTTTGAAGACTATAATCAATAATTTAAGTATTATAGTATTTTTAATCCAAATATTTTGCAAATGGATTTGAAATTTTAAAGTTTTTGAGTCATTGTCGAATCATGAAAGTAGCATTGCAATTTGGGCAAACAGTTCAGGCAAGCATAAGCATGCTCTATTAAGCATTGCCATTATAATTTGTAGTGAAACTACATTTATCTTATGTCCTCTTATCTTTGCTGTTAATTCTATTTCTATTGTTTTGGTGTTCCATGTATGTTCAAACTTCAAACTTAGAAGTGAAAATAATATAAACATTTGATCTATGTTTGATTAATAATTTTTACTTAGAATTTCAAGATTAGTTGTTCAAAGTTCAAACGACAAATGCTGGTTGATGTACATTTGAGATGCACGCTCCAATTTGAGTGGTCTCGGTGATTTCCAAACCATTTTTTCATGACTTCCGTATATTCTATGCAGATCCCGTTGCCCTTATATTACATGCATTACACATGCTTTGTCCCCTAAAATTATCTTCTGTAAAGCACACCTTGATGTCCTATCATAAAATGTCAGATGTGGTCATTAATCATGTTAACAACTACTAGATTTTAGGCATGTACTTTCTGCATATACCTTGAAGTTGAAGAACATGGAGGGCAATGGAGAGCTTACTTTCTGGGGCCTAAGGTTTCAATAAAAGTCAGATACTAATTATATTTCCTATATTTGTTATATTTCCTTGTCACCTGCACGTTGTCATTCCAACTCAAAACAAGGGCCAACGTGAGCTGGGTTCATGATACCAGACAAAAGACCAGTTAAATGCTTTTTGGTTTTTGTTTTTGTTTTTGTTTCTGTTTCTGTTTATATCAAGAGATTTTAAAATTCCCTATGGGTTGTGTCTTACATCTTTATCGATTGTATTTGTGTATCTAGTCTATAAGAGTATTGGATTATGTATATCTAAAACCCTGGATCCTGGAGCATCTCAATTGTGCAAACTATGATATAGTGTTATTGTCTGCACTCTGGACACAGTGCCAGTGTAAACTCAGCTGAGCATCTAATCAGATTAACATCCACTGTTTTTTTTTTTTTTCTTCTGCTACCTCCTATGGGGAGGGGAGAATATTAACAGGAGGGATCTGAGCTCTTGAGACAGAGGATGCCTTGCTTGGATGTTTGGTACATTACCATTAGGCCACAGGCCAAGATTCTATTGGAATTTACTTCAGCTATAAAAATGCTGATATAATAATGACTCTGATCATCCAATTTGAATGATAATAATTAATTATAAGGACCGAAAACCCCACAGAGCAAAGACAAATACATGTTTGAAATATTTAAGCTTAAACCAATAATCCGATATGGCCAAAAGTCTTAAGTAACCTCTCTAATGGTGGAAAAATGCTATGAATGAATAAGTTTATGCTAACAAATACTTTGAATTTTATAATGGTGGGTAAAAGATTACAAAGACAGGCAAAAAGTTTCTGGTTCCTTGTTAAGCAACCTGAACAGGCAGATGAAACTTTCTTGTTAGAGTGCAATAGATCTCTTTTAACAACATAGATCCCTTTGTGTAGTACTGAAACCAAGTAGAAGTGACAAAAACCTTAAGAATCAGTCTATCCATGATCATCTGAAGAGCAAGCTTCTCTCAAAAACCTTTTCTGCATTCTGAACAAAGCCTTACAAGCTAGCAAATGACTGCATCTGATTTTAAAAGCAAGCTATGGATCCAGTTAAAATCTGGTGTAGCTACCTGGCTGTTTGTGGGGAATTGTGCAGAATAGATTTCTGTAAGTAGCATTACTCGCATCTTGAGTAATTTGAGCTGAAAGACACCAAAGATATAAAGGGGAAGGGAAAAAAAAAAGGGAGGAGTTAAATTTTGTTACAATGTGTTTTGGACTGGTTGGTTGCAAAATAGAAACTTTAGAGATTAAATAGTGGAGTTAACAAAATAAAGCAATTGAACTAATTAATATAGGTAGGCCTAGGTCTGAACAGATGATCTTTTAAAGCCACTAAATGTATTATGTTGGTTAACCAATCATACTAGAAACCTTGGATGAGCACCTGTTGATACATTCTGGAGCACTTAGGAGGATGAAGGAGGAAGCAATTTTATGGATGTCTGATGTGTCATTGTTGGCAATAGTTTTAGGTATGTGGTGGCAATATGCTAAACTCTTGAAGCCGAATTGTACACTGTTTGAGTTGCTATAATATTCAAGGTGTTTTCTTGATGAAAGAGATAATTGAAGGGCTTTTCCTTTTGATATTGCTTGTCTTTGAAAAAGGGATCAAAGGCTATAAGCTCTGGCACAAAATTAATATCAAGAAGATGCATGTACTTGAATCAGTACTCTTTAATAGTAAAATGGCATAATAGGTTTCCAAATCATCTGCACTATTATTGGAAACGCTACACACTTTACTCTCTTCTCATTTTGGTGATGCTTTTAAAGACACCATTAAAAAGCTCAATGCAATGGATTTTGCTCTTTTATGAGACAAAGTGTTTTTTTTTTTCTTTTGGTTATCTTTATGGTGTGATAATGGCCTTTTGAGAGGATTAACCTTGGACCTTGGAAGATATTCAGTCATATGCAGAGAGAAACTGACTATCGTAGCTTTGATGAGGTTCTTGCCTTGTTTTCTGCCTGGTTTTGCATCATGATTTTCTGTTTGGAGTATATCTTATTGCTGGTCTGTGTCTTCTCTACCCTTTTCTAAAACATTTATTTTCGTATAAAAGTGAAATATAAAAGAAAGGTAAACGTGGAAGAGGAGACTAATTGATCTTATAAAGCTAGAAAATTGTGAAAGCATTAACCATTCACAATTGGCCCTTATTTGAGTCTCTTGAGATTCTCCTTACACACTAAATAACATATGGTTGTCCCTTGTCTGAGCAGTAATTCTACAAAATTGCATGTAGCTTTTTGGCTTTTCCCTTCTCATTTTACATTTCAGAAGCCATGCAGATGAATAATGTCTCCTCCCAGAATGCTGCATCTCTGCAAAATTGCATGGAGTTTTTTTCATGTTCTATGGATATATTTAGAGTTCTGGATGTCAGGCTGACACACCTAAGCAAGTTACAAAGTGAATTTGGCTTTTCAGGGCAAGCTTCATATGACCATTCAATTGGATGGATCAATCAAGATTGAATCTTTCCTATCCCCACCCCTTGAATAACAGGAAAAAAAAAAATTAGATGGATAAAAGTCTGGTGCAATTTCTGTCAAGTTAACCATGCTTGCAGTGATGAATTGATAGTGAGAAGATATTAGAGTATAAAGTAGTGTATTATGAATTTGTGGCCGTAATTAAGGAAAAAAAAAAAAGTTGCAGTGGAGGCACAGGACTTTGCAGTGATGATGATGGCAGCTGTAATTTGTCTCTGATTCTGCTTTTGGAAGTGGTAGCAATGAGGTGATAACAGTCTTGATAATATTTATTATGTGTTTATTGGGTTGGGGTTGTTGCAGCGGCAAACTTGATGATGATGGTGTTTGCTCAGAAATGTAACAGAAAATAGAAAGAAACAAAAGAAAATTGTAATAAGCTGGTGCTTGATGTTTCTAACGGTGGCACACATTGATGAAGACGTGTGTGTGAGACTAGATCTTGCATTTAAGTCCATGTTTGACATTGATGTTCTTGGCATAAGATTTTTTTTTTTTTTTTAAATGATCAAGGGATGGTGCATATGCAAGAAATTTTCAGAAAATATATTATATTAAATAGCATGTTGAACACATGTGTGCCTAGATAGGTTCTCTCTTCCAAATGAGTGTGTTATAGTTGAATGAATGTAGAATATGGATCCCTTCAATTTCTTTTGGAGAGAGATATATACAAAAATCTATGTTGTATTGAAATAGAGGGTTCCAGTAAAAAAAATTGTGGATCCTAGAATAGAAAGATTGTGTCTTTATTTCTTTGAAATTGAAGAAAATTGACAAGTAAGAAATTGAGGGGATCCAAATCCATGAATGTATTATAAGTAGAACCATAGCTATTTGCCATGTCACTCGGTAGAAAATTTTTTGCAAATTTTTGCTACGGCTGGGCAAATTTTTGTTGCAACTGGCTTTTTTTCTCTTCCCTTTAAGTAGGTTACAAACACAACGAATGGTTTTGAATTCTTGATCTGATTGTCTGACCTCATTTTCTCAGTGTGCATATCTCACAATTTCTCGTTTCTCATCTCATTCCTCATAAAATATTGGTCCTGTATATTATTTCTGGTTGCAACTCTCATCATGTAGTTAGTGTGGACTACTTTTTTCTGTGGAAGGAATACCTCTGCTGCATATGGTTAGAGTAACCTTTATGTACACCAAGAGAGACAAGGATGGAAGTGGTTGAGTTTTGAGAGCAATTTGCTTATCAATCTCAATCTCTCTATAGATCTCGAGATGGTTTTAATAACATAATTGTTGCTTTCCTTATCCTGTGTGAACTCTGTGCTCTTGCATGTGTGCCTGGTTTTAATAACATAATTGTCGCTTTCCTTTTATTGGAGTGAAAACGTTTAAATTGTATAAACATATAGCAGTGCTACCAAGGTATATCCCTCGTCAAACTGATTACTGTGCAGTTGCTTGACATATCTTGATTCTCTTTCCCCATCGTCTCCAATATTTTCTTTTGGGAAATTTATTATTACTGTCTTTTGAGAGACCAAATCCTTCATTTTGTTTCTTTTGGAAAATGAAAAAATGTATGCTTAGTGTTAATAGAATTCACGTTAACAGGTTGACATGGTCATAGTACCAGCAACAACTGGGCAAATGGGTGTTCTTCCTGGACATGTAGCAACAATTGCAGAGTTGAAGCCGGGAGTCTTATCTGTACATGAAGGAAATGATGTGACCAAGTATTTTGTCAGCAGCGGCTTTGCTTTTATCCATGCAAATTCTGTTGCTGATATAATAGCTGTTGAGGCCGTGCCGATTGATCGGATTGATGCTGGCCTAGTCCAAAAGGGTCTTCAAGAATTCACTCAGAAGCTGAACTCAGCCTCAACTGATCTTGAGAAAGCAGAAGCTCAGATTGGAGTTGAAGTCCATAGTGCTCTCAACTCGGCTCTTTCTGGCTAGAAGCGGTAGTCTTGGGCTTTCCAGTTCAATAGCTTATTCTCACCTCTGGCTTCAATGCATGTCATTGATCTGTTTCAGTGTTATCAAACTGACCAATGAACATTTGAATCTTGTTCTGTGTTGAGATTGGAATTTGATAAAATAATTTTTCGAGAGTTGTCATCATCTGGCTCAGGAAAGTTGAGCAAAACGTTTAGAAACAAAAGCTTGATTCTGATTTTGGCTTGTGGGAGTAGAGCTCAATTTCATTAAATTGTACATGTGGTCTAGTAAATGACTTGGCTCCATGTCTCATTTAGACCTCTCTCTTGTGCCTGCATTCTTTATCTGCTTCAGCTTTTAGAATTTGTTAGGTGGGCCAAACTTTCCAAGGGTAATATTGTATGTCTTTTTGAAATTTTATTGATTTTTATAAAAATAGAAATTTATGCATAAAATTTTTCAACTTCGTAAAATTTTTAATAAAATATAAAAAAAAATCATAATAGCTGCAAAAGTATACATATGTTAATATGAATTTTTTTCAAGTGCATACGATGCCATAAGTAATCACTCTTTGTACCCTAAATTGTCTAAGCTGACTTGTGGTAAAAAAATTTTAAAATAAAGTCATTTATTTTGGTATGGTATTTATTTCATTAATTTATTCGGTGCGCGATTTTGTTTTTCTGTTGCAAGAAGTCAACGATAGCACGTAGGCTTTGAACAGAACTTCTTGGAAATTACTATTACGATGCCCCTCTTAACTAAATGATATTGTCACATTTTAGGGTAAGAAAATTCGCTTCATAGCAATAGTAGTTATTAGCATGATTGATTTTTTTTTTTTTTCAAGAGGTTGACTTTTTTTTATTGAATTTTCACAAAAAAAAATAGAAAAGAATTTTTGTCATTGGATTGAAGATCTACTTGATGGTAGCTATCTCATAGAACGTGTTTGATAAATAACTTTATACTTAATTTTTAACTGATTTGAGATAATTTAACTGTTTGATTAAGTTAGTAAGTTATTTTGATGTTTAGTAAATGTTTAAAATAATTTTTTGAGAATTTTTTTATTCTCAAAAAATTAATTTCAAAATATTAAGAAACTCAATCTTTTCAACTAGGTATTTAACATTTAAGATGTAAAAAGATATTATTATCCATTATCAATTTAATTTTTAACACTCTTACTCTTTATACATAGAAAAATCTTATAAGAAATATACGTAAAATTTATTATTTAATCCTTCCTCTATTTTCTTTTATTATCAATTTATAAGAAATAATAACATGAATTATAATAATGACAACATTCAGTAATAATAATAAATTTATTTTTATCTAAAATTATCTATTTCTTAATAAAAAATTTATAATAAATTATAAATATTTACTTTGTAAAAGAAAATCTAACAAATAATTGGTTATAATTGTTTATTAAATATTGTTATAATTTCTCACTCCATTTTATTTTTATTTGTTCAATCCTCATGTTTGTTTTTTGCTTTAATTCTAACTACTTTTTTTTTCTTCTTTCCTTGTTAACTCTATGTTCTTTCTTATTCTCTTTTTTTAAGGGAGCGCTGGGCAAAGCCTATTTAATGGTGCAGTTAAAATTTTAATTAAGCATCAAATATTGTATAATATATATAATTTTTAAGTTTTTTTAAAATTCAATCTAAAATTATTATAAATAAATATAAAAATATCAAGGATTTTTAAGATTACGGTCCGTCGGCCCTCCGTCTCGGCTCTCGGCATAAGTAGTTTCACAAAGTCTGTGCCAGGAGTAGACATTATATGTGTAAAGTGTTTTATGCGTGTCTCTCTTTCATGTTTTCCTAAAAAGGAATGTGTTAAGCGTTGATTACCCCAAGGATTTCTGTATAATTGGTTTTATAAAACAAGTTTAGAATCATGGAAAATCGCTGGTATGTCACATTTTACACTTTGGTTAAAATGCATTAAATTAAATTAAATCTTATATACTTTGAATTATATGTATATAATCTTTTTATCTTTAAAAATATATATCTAACCTCTTAGTATTTTAAGTCATATATATTTTATTCATTTTTTTCCTATATGTCTAAAGAAATAAGAAATATGACTATTATATGATCACTACCAAATTTCATTTTCTTTAAAAAAATAGCAGTAAATTAAAAGTAATTTTTAAAAAGAGAAAAGAAAATTTAAGGAGAAAAAATCTTTAGAAGGAATTAAAAATTATAATAAAATCAATCCACTATGTAACATATAGATAATGTTTCATTCTTATTGAGTTCTTGAATTGCAAAGATAAACATCTCTTCTTATTTTACCTTATGTGCTTTAACATTTTAATAAAGAATTTTATAATTAAATTAAAATTAAAAATAAGGAATTTTTTTAATTTTTAAGAAAAATGATTTTTTTATGATCACATAAAAATTATATGACTGATTTATTAAGTTTATGAATTTTAACTAGTATTGAATGATTGACTAATCTTCTAACAAAACTATTTTTACAATTTTGAAAAAATTCTTGAGAATATATAAATTAATTAAACATAAATTATAATATCCTTAACTTTTTTTAATATAACATTCCTAACAATTAATTTTCAATATTCATTCACTACTAAACTTACTAAACTTCCATCATAAACACGAGTCACAGCTCAAACCAAATAGTTGATTTTGATATAATACTTGGAGGAAACGTGTAATAATTGACAAATTAATGACTAGTGGCAGTGGCCTACTTGTTTTAACAATAATCCACAAACGACAAATAACTTTTCCCCGACAATTACTGAAGTTTCCAATCTTCCCAACTCACATGAACTTGAGTTTGTAAAATTTATTATTTAATTTAGAACAATAGCTTTATTTTATTTACTAATTTGGACGTCAAATTCTGTCTTTTTAAAGTAACAGACAAATATGAAAGCGAAGAACAAAAATATTTTATTTTTCAATATGAAGATTACCTGAAATTTTCATATATTATGATGTTATGTCATTATTATAATATTACAAATCATCATCTTAGTTGCATTTCTTAAACATTTTTTTTGTGATTTTATTGACTACTTCAATGGAAAAAACTAAGACAAATGATTCTTTTTTTAATATAAAATCGTTCATGCATATTAAAGAGAATTGAAAATCAGTCAATTTCCAAATTAAAAAAACTTTAATTTTGTATTTCTAATTTTATATCTTCTATCTTTTATCTCTGATTTTAATAAATATTTTTTTAGTAATACTATCTATATTCTTTGTATTCACTTCTTTGCCACTCTTTTTTCATATCAGAAAAAAATTGATTTAATATTTTTTATAAATAAAAAAAATCTTTCTTTCTTTGTATGAAAAGGAAAGTAAATAAAGAATAAATATAATAGAGTATTTTTTTTTTTTTTGTATTATCAAGAATCTCACCCCAACATGGTCAAGTCATCTCTTGTTTAAATTTAGGCTAATTGTACGTACATATTTAAAAAATATCGTGAAATTCGTGGCAGTGTATATTTATAATTTTTATTAAAAATCATAGATTTCACATAAAATTAACAAGATTTTCATTTTTTACATATAAATTTTAAATGATGAAATTATAATTTTTTATATAATTATTATGCATGAAATTTATATCATACTAACTATAAAATTTTATGAAAAAATTAAAATTTTTATATTACAATTTAAAAAAATGGTATAACTTTCGGATATGTTTGAAAATATTATCTTTAATTTAATTATTTAGTATTATTCTAAACGTGACGTATACACACATGAATTTGTGTTGTTACGCAATATTTTCTATTTTTTTTATAAAACTGAAATAATGAAAATAAAAAGAGACTCATACAGATTCCGTGATGCCCGAACCTGGGGCTAACGGCTGAAGTCTTACGTGGCCAAATCAAGGCCGTCCATGTAATGGCTCTCGGAAAATCCTGCATTCCAATTTCCAATGAACAATGAACTAGGAATTTCTCTCCTATTATAAAATGCCATCTCACACGTGCAATAATTTAGATGCTGCGCTGGTGCCGACGAGGCCTCGGCGTCGCAATTGCAACGGGACAGGTGTGGGGTCCCACTCGAAGACAACGACACTGGCAATACAAACAGTCGATAGTAAGCGCCAGCGAGGCATGTGTCAGTGCGGGTCCCACTCGTTTTATGTTCCTTGTCGTGTTCTGCATTGGGTGTGGGTCCCATATCGAGTCAGCTCCGAGCTAGGAGTGGACCCCACCTGTGCTTTCTTTCTTTTATAAAAATCTGTTCCTTGCGAAACCAATGAATGCGCTGGAGAAAACAACGGCCAGAGGAAAAGAAATGATAGATTTTTGATGGGATGGAGAAGTGGACCCTGTTTGTTTTCTAGCCGGTAATGGAATTACTGTAATGCCCCCAGCTGACGTGGATTTTGGACTCTAGTCATGTAGTGGTACTTTCGGGCACGAAACAATATCGGGATCAGAGATGACAAGGACATCAAACTTTTTACGAGTCCTTCAACTTTTTTCAAATTCTGTTTTTGCCCTTATACTCAGTCTACACACCTTTTTTCGATGGTGAGGACAAGCAATTCTAAAAATATAAGAGCTTAAATTTAGTTTATTTTCACTTTAAAATTTTATATTCTCAATTAATGAAAATAATATATCATTAAAAATGATAATTAAAAATTTTATTAATAATAAAATAATTTTAATATTAATGTGATTAATAATATAAAATCAATTTACATTTAAATTATGTTTAGATAAAAAAAGAAAGAAAAATATAAAAGATTATGTTTTATTTTTTATGTTTGAATAAAAAGAAAATTTGATGGTAAAAAAGAAAATAAAAAAAATTCCATCCAACTAAAATTATAATTATATCCCTCCTATAATTGAGTACATAGTTTTTAATTAAGGTTAACTTTAAAAATGAGTAACTTTTTCTTATTTCTTCTCCCCTTCCCTCCATTTCCAGAGAGAAAGAAAACGGTGGGGACCCATCAATTCTTCACTTTCATTTTTTTTCTTCTCAATTTTCTGTCAACTACTTTTTCTCTCATCCAAACAATGTATCATAGTTGTGTACGTTTAAATCCAAATTTTAAATAATAAAAGTTGCTTTATAAATCAAATAAATGCACGGGTAACTGCAAATATGAACAATGAAAACCATAATTCAACCATCTCATATGAATAATCTTCTTATGCGGGTGTGATTAATTCACATTAACATAAATAAAAACTAATTTTGTAAAATTATTGTACAATTTTTTAAGAATAAAATTTTCATTAAACACACCCAACTTTGTATATGCAGGGTTAAGACTATAAACCCTATGATCTAACAATTAGATTAATTAAATCGCATTATAGAGAAAGACATTAAATAATATATGCATTTTAAATTTGTTAACAAGGTTTCTGGTCAACTAGTGAAGTTCAGTAAACTTTTAAAGTGCAATCTAATTGTGTAAATGAGAGAAAGATGAAAAAAGTGAAGGAAGAACAGAGTAGGCAAAAGGAAGAGCAGGGAAGGCACCAGGGGTTTTTAATGTGATTCGACTAAAATAAGTTGTTGACCCTTACGTCCATGATAATATTATTTCTCAGTCTTTCTGCTGAGTATTTAATGTACTTACAAAGTATCTATGTTTTTACAGGAATTCTCTCTATCTATATATGTCTGAGGATCCTTTTTACTACAATAATCTTAACCTTTATTTATAGTTACAGGAGTGTACAATCTTAACATGTTTCAAAAAAGAAAAAATAATAAATTAATTACAAATTGATTCCTGTCAGTTGATGTTTGCAAGTTGGCCATACAAGTTAGTTTCATTCTCGAGTTTAACCACAGTGAGCTTTTTGAAAGATGATTGATGTGGCATGTTTCGACTAGCGAGTTGGAGCTTGTTATCAATTGACCTGGAGCTATTGCCTTGACCTTTGTCCTGCGATTTGAGCTTGTGCTTGGCAATTTGATGCCTTTGTCTAGCGACCTTAGTTTTGGACTTGCTAGGCCTTTTCCAATTGGTTTCTTTTGTTGGGCTTTTGCCAGCCCATTTGCATAGTTTCAAAAATATCCACAACATCAGCTCCCTAACTCTAAGTTCGTTCTACGGATTGGGAGCTGTAGTTTGCTGGCAAAAGTTTATATTTAGAGTCTGCAGTGCTGTAATTCAAACTTCTATCTTATTGTTTTACTAGGCCATGCATTTAATGTAGATGTTTTATAGTCGTTAGCATGGTAGCCTTGCTTTTTTGGTGGACCGTTAGATTGAGAATAGTTGATCAGTCTCTAGGTCTATCCGTGAAACCAGATTAGTCCATATAAGGTGTAAAAAACCTCTTTTCTTGTTTCATAGAATAACCTGATAGGTGCATTGGCTGAGCCCACAATGTCTTTGATGGTCTGGATCTTTGTTGAAGTGCTACGAGACATGTATGGCCTACTACATAGGAAGTTCCCACGGACAATTCCTCTCTAAAGATTCTGGAAAGTTTTGTACAGATTTCATATCCTTCTTATGGTGATGCTGATGAATTCAGTTCTTTCACTTTTGTTCTTTTGCCTCATTGGAAGATGATCTACCCCGTTTGATTTTTCAAAATGTACTAGGGTAAAAAAGTTGAAGAAAGAGCCCTTAGCTTGGGAGGAGAACAAGAAAAAGCTTGAGCAGTTGGTTCACATGTTGATTTTTTAATAAAAGCTTAGGTGCCGAGATTTAGCCTTCTGTTAGGGCCATGATAGCTATAAGCCTTTTTTGACCTGTATTCTTGAATCTTCATGTGTAGACTTACCTAGTTGAAAGAGATTTTTAATGAATTCTGTATAATCTTGTTGTTTTTCCAAGTACGCCATATCGATTGTTAATGTGAATGAGTTCCTACAAATCATAACTTGATAATCGTTAGATAAAATGAATGCCCGTTAAGTTAATTGACCTTAGTTAGCATGAGTTGATAGATATTAGTCGAGTACTGAGTAGGTCATATAAGTTAATATAAATGGACCTTAGCTAGTAAATCATGACTTAAAAGGATATGTGTCATATTGAATGGCTAGTGGATCACATGAAAGCATAATAGGTCGCATGAATATAGTGTCAAGTAGTAGGTCGCATTGGTACAGTGCCAAATAGTAGGTCATATGAAAGTTGTGCCTTAATTAGTATAAGTTGAATGATTAGATAGGTTGCATAAAAGCTGCACCTTCGAGTGTTAGGTCGTATGGATGCGATGCTAGATAGTAGGTCGCATGTATGTGCCTTAGTTGTCAATGAATCGAGCACCTGAGTGCCTCAGCTAGCAATGAATTGAGCACCTAAGTGCCTCAACTGGTAATGAATTGAGTGATAGGGCAGGTCACATGAGAGCTACGCCTCAACTAGCACAAGTCGAGTGCCTAGGTACATCGCATGAGAGTTGTGCCTCAACTAGCACAAGTTGAATGCTCAGGTAGGTTGTATGAGAGCTGCACCTCAACTAGAACGAGTTGAATGCTCAGGTAGATCGCATGAGAGTTACATCTCAACTAGCACGACTTAAGTGCTCAGGTAGATCGTATGAAAGTTGTACCTCAGCTAGCACGAGTTGAGTGTTTAGGTATGTTGCATGCAACACTTCAACTAGCAGATCATAGCTTTATAAGTATTAGTCAAATTGAACATCCAATAGGTCGCATTAATGTGCTTTTAGCTAGCCAACCATGACAATGTATATTTACCAAGCATGGCAATGTATATTTGTCGACCATACATGTCAATATATATTTATCAAGTAAGACAATGTATATTTGTCGGATTAACTAGGACAATGTATATTTGCTCGAGCAAGACAATGCATATTTGATGGGTAGATTATGACAATGTATATTTTCTCACATAAGATAATGTATATCTGTCAGGTTGAATGCCTGGTAGGTTACGTCATGACCTCGTTAGGCTCAATGTTTCTTCCTAATTAGGTGGGCGAGAGCTCACTTTCGGATTAAAAGGGCGTAAGCTCACTTCCAGTATAATATTCTATTGAAAATTTATTCAGAAATTAGTAAACATAGATATAAATATTTAAGACAACAATATTACAAGATTAGGGGTTGAGCTAGTATTTATTGAAAATATGGGTGTTCAGCATTCCAAGCTCGTGAAACTCTAGCTTCATATTTGTTAAATGATAAGCTCTGTTTCCCAAGTTCTCTAGTGCTTCTTGATGCTGTGGCGGGGGTGGTGGAAGTGCCTAACACAAGGAGAATTAGTTTTCACTGCTGTTCTAGGTGACCTTCGACTAGTCAGTTAAAGCGTCTGAACTCCTGGTGGTTCTTCATCTAGCCATCACAATTAGGTAGAAAATCAACTAAAAATTAATCAAAATGCAATTTAGGCCCTTTTTTTAGCGCTAAAACGTTGACATGGGTTTCCAATCAACCAGTAAAGTTCAGTAAACTCTTAAACTGTAATTCAGTTATATAAATGAGAGAAAGATGAAAAGAGTGAAGGAAGAACAAAGTAGGCAAGAGGAAGAATAGGGAAAGACCAGGGATTTTTAACGTAGTTCGATTAAAGTCAGTTGTTGACCCCTACGTCTACGATAATATTATTTCTTAGTCTTCCTGTTGAGTATTAATGTGTTTACAAAGTATCTGTGTTTCTACATGAATTCTCTCTGTCTAAATATGTCTGAGGATCCTTTTCTCTATAATAATTTTAACTCCTATTTATAGTTACAGGGGTGTATAATTTTAACATGTTCCAGAAAAAGGAAAATAATAAATTAATTAAAAGTTAATTCTTGTCAGTTAATATTTGCAAGTTGGCCATATAAGTTGGTCCCGTTCCCGGGTTTAACCATGGTGAACTTCTTGGAAGATCGTTAAGGTGACATGTTTCGACCAGCTGGCTAAAGCTCATTATCAATCGATCTGTAGCTACTATTTTGACCTTTGTCTTGCGATCTGAGCTCGTGCTTGGCGATCTGACGCCTTTGTCGAGCGACCTTAGTTTTGGACAAACTAGACTTCTTCCAATTGGATTTGTCTATTAGAATTTTGCCATTCCATTTGTATGGTTTCAAAAATATTCCCAACAAAATTTAAATCAATGCAAGATGATCTTTTACCGATAAACCACACATATTAACTTTTAATCTCTGTTTTTTTTTTAAAATAATTAAAATTGATTGAATACTCTACTTAAAAAATTGTCTGCAAATCTAGAGCATATCTCAAAGTGCCATCTGAGTAAGCCATCAAGCATCATATTTAGAGCATTGGCGTCACATGCAAGCTAGTTCCTATCTCCTACGAAGACATACCCTAAGCAAAGAAAGATTCTCACTTGTTATTATTCTTTTGGCCTTGTCCCCCGTTTGATTGCCAATATTGAAATCTATGATTAATAATTGAACATTTTTTATTTTCTATTTCTATTAACAAGGAGCAAATGGCCTCTTGGAAATATAAGAAATTTAGATTCTACTTATACATGTGATATAGATTAAATGAATTATTAATACATAAGCAAATTCATTAATGTATATTCATTATCATTTACAAAATTACGTATTACAGTGGTTGCTTCTTTTCTTTTTCTATTTTTTTATGATAAGTGGTTGCTTCTCATTTATCGTTGAAGGTAATGTGTAAATACTATGAAGATTATTAAATAATTTCAATTTTAGAAGAAAAAGAAGGATATTTATTGATTTATCTTTTATTAAAAAATAATTAATATATGAAATGATTGAATATTTATTAAAAATAATAGAGATAAAATAAAAATAATAAATGTATTCTTAATAATCTAGAATAATAGTAAGAAAGAAGAAGAAAATTGTTCTAAAATTGACATATAAAGAGATATAGAAGAAGTATTTTATACAATAATTAATTAAATTTACATGATTTATATGAATTAAATCTATTTAAGATTCCCCTGGAAAACACTACGCAAACAAACCCATTGGAGAAAGTTTATGGAAAAATGGGATCATTATTCTCTTCACTAACACATAGTCCAAGTGAAAAGAACCCAACAGAGGCATGATTAGTGATTTAAATAACCCAATAAAGAAAAGAAAAAATTAAGGGGTGTAGTACAAATAGCCAACAAAGAAAGGACCAAATAATAAAAAATTATAATGAAGAAGAAAGGACTTTTGGGGAAAAGTGGTTGATGCATGAACTGCCAATGGTTTTAACTCTGCCTTCAGAAGACCGCCATCGGTATATTTAATAAGGCACACCATTCATTGGGGGATTTTTCTGGTACTTCATGAACCACACACTCTTTAATGGTCTCAACCAATCAGGTCCACTCATCTTCTTGCACTCAATCAAACTCTTCACGTGGTTTGTTTTAAATAATTTTGTTTACTTCCTTCTTGAAATAAATTTTCAAAGTGTTTGCATAAAGACATTTTGAAGACAAATTCACAGCATACGAGAGAGATGCACATATATGTTTTTTTATATTAAAATTATGAATCTTAAAATAAAAATATATATGTATTTTTTTTATAAATTTATCAACTCAATTTCTTAAAAAATTAGATCAGTATTTAAATTCCAATTTGCAAAAAAACCTTACCATTTGCAAAAGGTTTTTCCAACCACCTTTAGAATTTACAATCACATATTATTGCATATATATATATATATATATTATCTTGGCTATGAAGGTGCAAATAAATTTTATAGAGAACATACTATCATATATTAGAATTCCAATAGTTTATTTTGAAAACTCAATTATGCTATCATGCACATATTGTAAGGATCATTTTTAAGTGGCAATCATTTGCTTCAATATATATTCCAATATCTAAATTGGAAATATAATAAAATTAAAAGTTGATCATTCATAATATTCAAATACTATAAATTTCACGTTAAATTATATTAGATTGTTAAAACATTATAATTTAATCAAGTATACTCTTGATGGAAGCTATGTATCTTTCTAAATTAAGAAATTTTTTTTATTCACATAAGAAATAAGTTCCTACGTGAAGTTGAACTTCCCACGAGATAAGTTTTTGCGTGTAAATTTTATTGAAAGTACTAAAAATTATTTGATTGACATTAATAAAATAAAACTTCTCAAAAATAAATTCTCATATCATATTTTGTTTAACTATATATTTTATATGAAGTATGATTAAAATGATTAAAATATCTTATATAAAAGTTATGCTCTTTTATTAAGATACTGTGTAAATTTTAAAAAATATATTTTTGTTATTTTTTAAATTTTATAATGATAATTTTATATTTTATTTCATGAAAAGTATAAGGATTAAAAATTACTTATGGAGGGTTAGGTAAACAATTTCTTATACTTTGTAAAAAGTAGAATTTTCTTAATAGTACAACTTCCCCTATTTTGTTGAGTTAGTAATTAATTAAGTAATCTAAATATTTTCTACTTTCTGTGAAACTTTCTATAAATCAAACACTTCTAAAAATATCTAAAGAGTGTAAGGTTAAAATTAATATAATTTAATTAAACTAACTGTAATTGTGCCAAAATTGAGACTTGTAGAAAAGAGAATTATTGCAAGCAATTGAAAATTTGTAAAAATATCCTAAGAGGGGAAAAAATAGTTTCCCAAAATAATAACTAAACAAAAAAAAATTCAACAAAGTCAAGAAAATTGTTATCTAAAATTTGCCCATTTTTCAACTTTCTGACCTTCAAAATTATTTTGTAAAAAAAAAAAAAAGAAGAAGAAGTTTTCTTTGGGGAAAAAATAAAAGCCCAAAATTAATTTTGCAGAAAGACTCATCATGATTGGCCAAGACTACTTTACCTTAGTACTCTACAATGTATAGTAGCTGAAAATATCTTCCAACCTCTCCAAAGTCCAAGGTCACCTTTATATATCGGCTAGAGGCCGTCTTCTTCTTCCTCCTCTCACCTTCACTCCCAACTCCATTCCCTCAATCTCAGCTACAGCCACCGCCATGGCAGCTTCTTCAAGATCCACTCTCTTTTACTACGGCGGTTCTGAAGATCACTATGAAGAACCCCACTTCCTTGAAGCTTGCTTTCTTTGCCGCAAGCCACTTAAACAAAACCGAGACATCTTCATGTACAGGTTAGCTCAAATTACTTATCAGCTCTTGTTTCTGTCATATGTTTCATCTAACATATTGGATTTTTTTTTGGAAATTTATAGAAAATCTAAGATTACCCAGATGCGATTTTCTCATAATTTGGTTTGACTTGTATAAAATTTTGGATTTTTTATTCTGAATTTTCATGTGGGTTGAAGAAAAAATGGTCATTTTTAATTCTCAATGAGTGGAAGATTGTGAGTTTAAATTGTTTTGTGGTTTAAACTAATCTTTTTGGTTGTTCATTTGCAGAGGGAACACACCATTCTGTAGCAAAGAGTGCAGACAAGAACAGATAGAGATCGACGAAGCCAAAGAGAAAAGCTGGAAGCTTTCATCACCCAAACGCGGTGTTAGACAATCGGATACCAGTAAGAATTCTGCAACTGTGAGAACAGGCACAGTTGCAGTGGCCTAATCATAATAATCAGCCCAAGAATCAAGGTTTCTTATTAAAGAATCTGGTTTGGGAAATTCAGAAATGAAAATTCCGAGGTTCGTCGAAGAAGATTCTGATGAGATAAAAAGGATGAATCTTCGTATTATCTTTGTAAAGAAAGGTTTGGGTATCCAAAAGAAGAAAAACCCATCTGAGAATTTTGGCACTTCGTTTTTTTTGTGGTTATTTTCCAAGCCCATTTTTTTTTTCTTGATCTTATTTATCTTTCTCATTTGTCTATAAGAAGAAGGCTTTTGAGGGTGAATATTATTTTGATGTGTAGTTGTTGTGTATGGTTTGAAGATTCTGCTTCATTTTCCTGGAAAATTGAGGCCATGAAAGTATCAAAGATACTTTATTCCATCATTCCATTTCCAGGCTTTAAATTTTCAATTTTACCAAGCACGCTGATATTCATAGTTTGCATGTTTTAGTTTTAAGCGAACTAGATTTAGATTCACCAGCTCAACAGATATATAACAATCAACTGTGACCAAGTTCATATGAAATCTTTCTGCCACTTTATGACCCTTAAGCAAGAGAGATAGAAACAAAATGAAGCTCTTTGTATGTTTTTTAGAATAAAACTCTTTATTTATTCATTCATAAAGTATTATTATAATGTTATTTTGAAGAAAACAAAACAAAAGAAAGTATTAATTTGAAGCTTTTTACGTAAAACTTTATAATTCTGTATATATATATATATATTATCTATATTATATTTTTAAAATAATTTAGCAAAATAAAAACTGTCATGATCTGATAAATTAATTTCTTATGTCAAAATTCTTTATTTAATTAAATATTATATTTTATATCAAATGTAAGATATAAATTGTATCAATATATTAAAATCAAAATTATTTATTTGTTAAAAAAATTATTTTGATATTATATATATATATATTAAATTTTTATAATTTAATTTATCTCTATTGATATATATAATTAAAATTTGAATTTAAAAATTTACAGTTATCGCATTCTCATTAAAAGAATATTCCATCAAAATCATTTTCTAATAAAATATTAAATATTCAAATATTATTATTAAACTTATTTTATATAATATATAAAAATAAATAAGTTGAAGTACAAAAATTGAATTTATCTATTTTGAAAAAAATGTATATTAGAAAAAGAACTAATCTTTAACCGATTTTCAATTGGAATGTTTTTATAATCTATTGCAAATATTTGATATAGATTAATTATAAAATATATTCACAGTTTTATCTCGAGGACAACTAATTTCAATTAATTAAAAAATAAAAATAAATTTTAAGATTTTATCTTTATCATGTCAATCTACATAAATTTAAATTTAAATATAAATTATATTATTATATGACTTATTTCTCCTACATTATATATATATATATATATATAATGTTTCTTTTATTTTTCTCTTCGTGTGAGCAATGTCTGTAGAATTTACACATGTGTGAAAGTAGGTTGAATCCGAAGGAACGTTGGTCGGCTTAAGCTATAGAATTTAGAACAAACTAATTATTTAATTCTTGAAATATATACAATTGCTTAATTTGGTCTTTAAAAAAAATTTACCTTCAATTTAATCCGACATTTTTAAAAATGATTTAAAATAATCCTTTTGTCAATTTGATTGATTACAATGAAGAATTCTTTATATGATGCTATTATGTTCTTATTTATCATGTTGATTACATATTAGATTTATTAATTGAGTCAATATTTCATCCTTGCTATGTGTTATGCATCAGCAATTCTCTTAATCATATCGTATAATATATGCTATCAACTTTTGACTAATTAATCTTCAAATGAACTCAAGTCACTGTTAAATAAATAACACAATAAAATAGATTTCAATCACTTATATAATAAAATTCTATGTGGAGCATGTTTGAAGGCAACAATAACATGTAATTGAAACAACCACATATACAAAGCCTCAAGAACTCCTTATAGAAGTAGTCTTTGCTATGCAATTGCAAGGGACTTTTTAATAGAGAGATATAACTCTATTTTATTGATATATGTCTCATTATATAGTTTATAGTAAGTAGAGAGAGTTTTTAAACTACCACACTTTAATCTTTAGCTCATGCCTTAGTACCTAATGTTACCAAACATGCCCCAAAAGCGCATTCTAAACTTGGGCCATTTTGACACAAATAGATATATATTTTTCAAATTAACAAAAAGGTTTTTCCTATAATTTGATAGGAATTTTATGTGTCATCTCTCATAGACGTGAAAATAAAAATGCAAGTATCACAACCATGCACTTTTTACTTGCACGAGATAAATTATTTATATTAAAAAGATGCAAATGCCCTTAAAATGAAAAAAAAAGAAAAATAATATATAAATATATTTGTTTTCAAATTTGTATCACATAATCTCTTTTTTATACTTAATTTTTACGCTAAATTTCATATTAAGTTGAGCATATTTATCTACCAAATTAGTTCACAAGATCAACTTATAACATTATGATAACTTTTATAGTGAATTATCATATTTACTATTTTGAATACCCTAAAAAGAATTGCGGAGAGAAGAGCAAACATAATGTTGGATCCCAAGGTTTAAAATCCAGTTTTTTATTAGGACAATAATATCCGATCACATCTTAATAAAAAATTAAATTGACATTTCAAATTTGAGGTTATTATATGGAAAATTTTATTGACTTCAATTTTAATATTTGACAAAAGGATAATTTTGAATCACTTTTAAAAACCCTTGGAGTAAATTGATAGTAAAAATTATTAGGAACTGTATTGAGATTTCATGTATTTTTTAAAAAATTAAACCGTTTATTTACTCTAAAAAATTATATGCATCAGTAAAACTTAAAAAAATTATATTTATTTTTATCGGTTAGAGTAATTAAGATATTTGTCTTAGTAGAAGAGTGTATCTGCCAAAGCATGTGCTTTCAATGTTAAGGTTGAGGGCGGAAAAAGGCAGCCTATGATGGTTTTGGAATAGCTCGCATCTTGGCAGGGCCCTCAATTTCTGAAGGAGAAATTGTCAGTCTGTCCTTGTTGAATATGACATGCACTTGGACAATGATTATTAACTTAAATTTATAATTATAATTTTGATCCTTCCTACTATTCTAATTTATGCATTTGATTCTCTTTTTCAAGACTTTTTTATTGAGAGAAAAATTAATGAATCATACATTACTTATAATTAAATTGGAGATGTTGTTATATTTTAAATATGCTACATAATTTATATGTTCTTAATGTAAAAAAAATGGATGTTATTAATTTTGTTTTTCATATATAATTTGTCAACTTCAAATCACATTGGCAATTTTTTTTTTTGTGTTTATTTTCCAAACCCATTTTTTCCCTTAATTTTATCTGTCTTCCTCATTTGTCTATAAGAAGAAGGCTTTTGAGGTGAATATTATTTTGATGTGTCGTTGTTGTGTATGGTCTTGAGATTTTGCTTCATTTTCCGGGAAAATTGAGGCCACGAGAGTATCAATGATACTTTATTCCATCATTCCATTTCCAAGCTTTAAATTTTCTATGTTACCAAGGATATTGATATTTATAAGGAAACTAGATTTAGATTCTCCAGTTCAATAGAAATATAACAATAAACTGTTACCAAGTTCATATGAAATCATGACCACTGACCCTTGACTAGAGGAAAATTTTTATTTAAGCAAGAGAGATAGATATAAAATGAAGCCCTTTGTATGTTTTCGATAATAAAAATTTTCATTTATTCATTCATAAGGTATTATTAGAATGCTATTTTGAAAAAAAAAAACAAAAGCAAAAAGTATTAATTTGAAGTTTATTATGGAAAACATATAAATTTGAATATATATATATATATCTTCTTAATAATATAAAATTTGTAATATTTAGTGTCACTCAAATGTCATTACATAACATGTGTGCTCCATTAGTTACAAGAGGATAAAGAAGAAATTTTTTTTTATCTTTTTATTTTTCTTATATTCCAATTTAAGTAATAGGTAGAACTTATATAATTATCTGTTTTAATAATAATTATTTATTTAAATTATCTATAATTAATTTTTAATTTGAAGTTTATTATGGAAAACATATAATTTTGAATATATATATCTTCTTAATAATATAAAATCTGTAATATTTGGTGTCACTCAGATGTTATCACATAACATGTGTGCTCCATTTGATACGAGAGGATAAAGAAGAAAATTTTTTTTATCTTTTTATTTTTCTTATATTCCAATTTAAGTAATAGGTAGAACTTATATAATTATTTATTTTAATAATAATTAATTATTTAAATTATCTATAATTAATTTTTAATTTAATTTTTTAATTTAATTTTTTATTTTATTAAATCATCAAATAATATTTTGATTTCAAAATTCTAATATTTAACTTATTTATTTAGGTAATGAAGTTTTAATATTTTAATATTATTGAAATGATTTTTAACTTAAAATTTGGTAATATTGTATTTAAATATTAATATTAAAAATATAATTTAAAAATATAATTTAAAAATATTTTAATATTTTAATGAATTATATAATTCAAAATTTGAATAATTTTAATAATATTAAATTATAAATCACTTTGACAAATGTTATATATTCTCATTTTTTATAAATTATCTATTTCAAAAAAATTATTTAATAAAATTATCTACACCCAATTTTTACTCTAAATTTATTAATAGATTTCAATTTAAATTATTTTTATATGTATTAAATAATTTATATATAATAAATAATTATATTTATATAAAAATAAAATACTTATCATTTTTGGTATTTAAATATTAAATACTAAATTTGATATTTTATAATTTTTTATTTTAAAATTTTTATCATTTTTGAGTAATTATCACAATTTCAATTTAAAATATTTCTAAAATTCATAAAAATGTTTTTAATATGTATATTTTTTAAAAGATAATATATTAATTATAATAATACATGAACTTTTATTAATCAAATAATTAAATCTTTTAGCATGAAGTAGTCAATTTAAATTTTTTAAATAAGATAATTTATAAATAAATTCATCTGAATATTAATATATTAATAAAATATTTTTAAAAGATGAAAAAATTTAAATGATAAATTTAGTTAATTTAAATTATTAATATAAAAATTTTATCAAATTAAAAAATATATAATATTTATTTACAATTAAAATGAATATAATTAGACTAATTATATAATTATTTCATAGGTACAAATATAATAATAATTTATTAATATTTAAATGTATTATATTTTATAATCCAAATTCATATTACAAATTATTATAAAATAAAATTATTAAATCCATGCTACGGGGTGCAAGCTAGTTATCTTTATTATCTAATTAAAAGAATTCCACCAAGAATAAAAACTGTGAGGTGTCATATTGTCATTAAAATTTTTTGCATCAAAACTATTTATTTAATTAAATATTATATTTTTATATAAAATATAAATTGTATCATCATATTAAAATCAATTTTTTTACGAAAAAATAATTATCTGTCGTACATTTTCAATTTAAAAATGTTAATATGACTTTTTGTTCAAATTATATATATATTGAATCTTTGTAATTGTTAATTTATTTCCAATGATATATAATTAAAATTTGAACTTAAAAACTTATAGCTGGCACATTCTCATTAAAAAAAAATTCGGTCAAAATCGTTTTCTAATTAAATATTAAATACTTAAATGTTATTATTAAACCTATCTTTTATATTATAAATAAAAATAAATAATTTGAAATACAAAAATGAGTTTATCTATTTTGAAAAAAAAACTGTATATTAGAAAAAGAACTATTTTTAACCGATTTTCAATTTGAATGTATTTATAATTAATCAACCGCAAATATTTAAATATAGATTAATCTTAAAGTATATTCACATTTTTATTTTATCCCTAAAATCACATTATATTAATAATTAATAATTAGTTTCAATTAATTGGAATCAATCTACCTCAACAATTCAAATTCAAATATAAATTATATTGTTATATGACTTATTTCTCCAACACTATATATATATATATATATATATATATATATATATATTAGCTGCTATCTAGAAAGAAGAATAATACTTGCCCTTTTAATGTTGCTTTTGTTTTCTTCTTCCCGCGAGCAATATGTACAATATTATTTGATAATAATACTAGATCTATAGATATTTTATATATATTCCATCTTCTTCTTATTTTCCTCCCCTTTTTATCCCTTTTTGGTGCTTTCTATTTTTCTCTTTTAATGAACTATTATAACTTTGATTTTGATTTAAATATACAATATCTTATCATTTCACTATATAGGTTACATGCCATTTGTTTGAATTATTTTAATACATTTAATCTGATATTTCGCATACACCCTTGTGTAATTATGCTTGAGAACACATGGAAATGATATGTAATGTGTGACAATAATTACTTGATTAACATATGAATAATTTATTTTTAACATTGAAAAGAGTTTGACATAAAATATAATATGTTCTGACTCTTTAAAATTAACAACTCGACTTATATATTTGAAAATACTGTGGACATAATTAAACATTCCAAATTCTTTTGTTGTGCAACGAGAAGATTGAATATTCCCATTTTTATCCTTGAAATATATTCCTTTTTTTAAAATTAGTTTAATAGTTTTGTATTTAAATAAATAATGATTAAATATTAATATATTTCAATTGTCAAATTTCTATGTATTATTAATACATTTCGGTTGATAACTTTTTATTGTTAGTAATATTTTATGTATTTTCAATTACTAAAAAAATAAATAAAACCCAAAAAAATTTTCTTAGCTAAAAAATATTTGTTTTGAATAATAATCTTTCTCTATATAAATATTAATATATTTTGATTAATAACTTTGTATTGTTACTAATTTTTTAATGTATTATTAATTATTAAAAAATCAAAAGAACTTTTCTCATCCAAATAACTTTATTTTGGTTTTCATTTTTATTTAAATTTAATTTGTTTTAATTCTATAAATCTGCCATAAATATTAATTTATATATAGATTTATAAAAGATTATCTTCAAGCTTATTTTGATAACTAATTTCAATATACCAATTGAAAAACATTTAAATTTAAAATCTTAAGCTTTTGTCTAGTTGGTGAAGAATTTAAGATTGGAGCATAGAGACTAGAATTCAAGAATTCAAATTGCATGAGATCATAATTAAAATTATATTATAAATATAATTAAATAATTCTTTTTTTAATATTATAAAAGATTTGGCAACGTTTCACCTTAAATTTTATAGATTATATAAGATTGAGTTGTATTATGGAATCATAATTTATCAAGAATCTGCCCCTCAGATTTAGATGTACAATTCAAATTCAAACATAAATTTTGATTTTTACTTACTAGACAAATTAACTTATAAATAAATTTATCTAAGTATTAATATATTAAGAAAATATCTTAGAAAAGATGAAAAGAATTCAAATGATAAATTTAACGAATTTGAAATATTAATGTAATAGCTTTATCAAATTAAAAGAAATATAATATTCATCTATAATCAACATAAATATAGTTATGCCAATTTTTTAGTC
Organism: Saraca asoca; assembly: GCA_026873985.1. NCBI lineage: Eukaryota > Viridiplantae > Streptophyta > Magnoliopsida > Fabales > Fabaceae > Saraca > Saraca asoca. The sequence continues at coordinate 32,521 of JANHAO010000344.1, forward strand.
ATCTAATAGGTAAAAATATAATGATGATTTATCTATATTTGAATACATTATAGTGATATTTGATTTGTGAAATTTTTTTCACATTCTCAGGAATGTTAGATTCCTATGTTTTATTCAAAATTAAGAAGTATTTATGTAGGAATGTTCACATCCCAAGAAATATTTTTAGTTCAATATTTTCCTAAAATATTCCTATGGAGGCAGGTGAGTATCCTGCCTTTTTCATAATATAGGAATGTTTCAGTGATATAAAAAGAATATTTTGTCCACCTTTCTATTAAAACCTTACTGTCATTACTATCTTAATTTATCATTACTCATTATCACTTATTGTCGTTAATCACTATTTATCATCATTCACTGCAACGTCGACTCAAGGCATAGGCGATTAAGGCCTATGCTTAGGGCCCCAAAAAATTAGGGCCCTAACTTTTTTTTAGTTATATATAATTTAGGTTAATTAATATTATTATTTGATTAGTTTTTTGGTAATTGATTAGTTTTTTTTTGTTAAATGGTAATTGATTACTTTTTCTAGCATAATAACAACATGTTTAAACTTGACCCACTATAATTTTAAATAAATTTTTAAAAATGTATTTATATTATAAAGGGGGTCATTGAAATAATTCTTGCTTGTGGTCACAAATGTTCTTAAGATGGTCCTGACCGACTAATATTGATTACTACCTACTGCCATTGATCATCGCCCTCTATCATTCATTGTCATTAACTATCATCTATCACCACCCACTATCGTGTTTTACTACCTTTACCACTTTAACCCACCACCATCCACCATCGTTGACCATTATTTATCACATCACATCACTATTAGTCACTATCTATTATCACCTATTATTATTGACCATTGCTAACCATTACTTTTCGTCATTGACCACCACTCATCATTACTCATTACTGTTGACCACCGTTGACTACTACCCACTATTATTGATCATCGTCCATCACTATTTACTACCGTTGACTACTACCTATAGTCGTTGACCACCACCATTCAAGCCACTACTACTTACCATCATTGATTGTTCAACTCTTTAATGTTGACTACTCAATTTTCGATGGGGATATTTTTTTAGTAATCTAACAATATTTTTAAAAATATACAAATAAGTTAAAACACAAATTATAACATTCCTTGGAATCCTGTTAATTGAATCAAACTTAATAATATGACATTTCTAAGAATCAGATTCCTAGATTCCTGGGAATCACATTCCTAAGAATGTTGAGATTTTCGGCATTGTATGATTTCGTAAATCAAACGGCACCTAAAATTTAGAATCTAAATTTGTATTACAAATTAGTATGAAATAAAACTAATTATGTGTGTGCATCACATGGGTTATAAACTAATTTTTATATAAAAAAGTATAAAAGTGTGAAAATTTTTATACAAATTACAAGAATATCTATCCACACCAATTTTTTTAATAGGTAGCCAAGCATAACCTAAAAAAATAGTCCTAAAAATGTTACAAATCATTAATTTTTTTATACAATAGATTGCCAAAGAAATGGATTATAAAACCACAAAGGATTCTCACGGTTACTAACAATTAGTAATGATACGTTTGGATGGAGAAGAATGGAAGGAAAGGAAAAGTCATTGTATAACATTTTTCTTATTTGGAAGTTATAGTGAAGTAGGTAGAAGAAAATAAAAGAGTATAATTAGTTCTTCAAAATCTTTAAAAGCATTATTTTCGTATCCATCCGATTTGAGAATTTTTGAAAGATTTTTTAACATTCAAATAAGAGGAAAGAAAATCATTTCTTAACCATGAACTATTTATTCTTATTCCTTTCATTGCCTTTCTATTTTTTTATGACTTTTATTTCCCTCTTAACTACGAATTATACCATAAGTCTTTGTAATTATTCAATAAACTAAGTATTTTGAAGAGAAAGACTCACCTAGTATCTGCTAATAGAACTTGTTGACCACAAAGTATAAATTCTTATTTTTTTTTTCGTCATAGCTAGGAAAAAAAATAGATACATATGTGAAAGTAAGTTGAGTCCAAAGGAACGTTCGTCAACTTAGGGTTAGAATTCTGGGTAAACTAATTATTTAATTCTTGAATTATATACAACTGCTTATTTTGGTCTTTCAAAAATTTTTATAGTCCAATATTTTAAAAAATGATTTAAAACAATCCTTTTGTCAATTAGGATGAGTACAGTGGCAGATTCTTTATATAATGCTATTATGTTCTTGTTTGTCATGTCGATTGCATGTTAGATTTACTGAATGAGTCAATCTTTTGTTCTTGTTATGTGTCATGGACTGATAACTTTTCCGGCCATACCATGTGGTGTATGTTGCTAACTTTTAATCAATATGTTAATCTTTCGATAAACTCAAGTCACCCTTAGATATATAATAAGACAAACTAAATTCAATCATTCGTACAATGAAATCATATGCGTAATATATTTGAAGGTAATAAGAGTATAGTCGACGCAGCCGCATATACCAAATCTCAAGAAGGCTTTATATAAGTAGTCTTTAGTGTGCAAGTGTAAGAAACTTTTCCAATAGGAATAGAGACATCTCTATTTTATTGATATATGTCTCATTACATAGTTTATAGTGAGCAAGGAGCCTTAGTGCTCACTTGAATCATCGGATACACCTTTTAAAGAATATTATAAGCATAAGCCATTCTGACACAAGTTAACATACCTTTTCTGAATTAATAGAAGGTTTATCTTCTAACCTAAAAGGGAATCTATGCATCGTCTTTTATGGATGTGAAGATAAAAATGCAAGTGTTGACGATGAAATTTAGTTCGTACGGAGATCCCAAACTTTAGCCAACGGGGAGGGATTCTTATGGGATCTCTGGCCTTCTCCGGTTCAAACACAGCAAAATCACAAGATAAACATAGAGGAAGGGAAGAGCAAAGAAGGAGGCACAGGATTTAACATGATTCGGTCAAATCCGGGTATTATTGGACCCTACGTCTATGGTAGTGTATTATTCTAATGGTGTTTTTTACCAAGTTACAACACTCAAACTCTCTCTTTTTTCTCCTGCAGAGTTTTTGCCTGTCTTTTTCAGGGCTTTTCTTTACATAAGGCTTCTTCCTCATATTTATAGAGGAGAGGAGGTCACAATAGTAATTACATATGTAGTAAATCTATTACATCAACATTTAATATAAAGGACAGAATATACAGACTAAATCACTTCTTTTGACTACTACAGATTGTCTTTTGCAGGCAGGGCCCCATTTGTCCATTGGAGCAAGACAAGATTTGGTCTTCTATCTGGCGAGCAATGCGTCACTATTCGCACTTTGCTGACCGGATCGCACAACCCAGAGTCGTGCAAATCATTAAGAAGGAGATGTCGCACTTGTCCTATCGGGTTCGAGTTCGAACCGAGGCACTCGCAACACAGATTGAAGATGCAGCAACCTAGACAGTTCTCTTGACTAGCCTTTTGTCACTCTTGGGCTTTTCGCACGTCCATTTAAGATGAACCGATTTTTATATATAACAGCAAGTATCTTAATCATGTATTACTCTATTTGTATTGAATAAACTATTTATGCTAAAAAGACACAAATGTCTCCAAAATAGAAAAATATGAAAAAATAATATACAAGTGTTTTTGCTTCCAAATTTGCATCATATGACCTTTTTTTCATACTTATTTTTTATGCGAAGTTTCGTTTTAAACTAAGTATATTTATTTATCAAATTAGTTCACAAGGCCAACTTAACACACTATAACAACTCTTATAGGTGATAATCATATTTACTATTTTGAATGCCTTAAGAAGAATTATAAAGAAAAGGGAAAGCATAATGTTAGATTTTAAGGTTTAAAGTCCAGTTCTTTATGTGACGACAATATCGGATCATATATTAATAAAAAATTAAATTGACATTTCAAATTTTGGATTATCATTTTGAAAATTTTATTGGCTTCAATTTTAATATTTAATAAAATGATCATTCTGAGTTACTTTTAAAAATCATTAGACTAAATTGATAGTAAAAATTATTAGGAACTATATTGAGATTTCATGTATTTTTTTTTAAAAATAAAATTATTAATTTACTCTAAAAATTATATACATTAGTAAAACTTGAAAAAATTGTATTTATTTTTATTGTTTAGAGTAAGGTTTTGTCTTAGTAGAAGAATATCTGTTTTGTGAAGCCAAGAGAATGAATCTGCCAAAGCTTGTGCTTTCAATGTTAAGGTAGAGGGCAAAAAAGGGCTCTCAATGGTGGCGTTGGAATAGCATGCATCTTGGCAGGGCCTTCAATTTCTGAAGGAGAAATTATCAATCTGTCCTTGTTGAATATGACATGTAGTTGAACAATTATTCTTAGCTTTAATTTATAATTATAATTTTGGTCCTTCTCAGTATTCTAATTCATCGGATTTGGTTTTCTTCAACGAGACCTCATGCTGGAATTATTTAAATGAAAATTAATAAATCATATAAGACTTATAATTAAATTGGAGATATTGTAGTATTTTAAGTATATATTTTCTATTATTGATTTTTCTTCTAGTAATTTTATAACTTGAAATCATATTGGCCTTTATCGAAGGATTTTCCTTTTCCTCCTTCTTGCCGTTCGATCGTTTTCTCTTAATTGAAGATTGTCTCTCTCTTTTTTTTTTTTTTTTATCCTTTATTTGAAATTATAAAAAATAAAAATTTAATTTATTTGAAATTAATTTTATGTGTAAGATTGTTAATGAATCTAAATCTAAATAAATTAAATTTTAGTTTTTTGATGCCCCAATCGAGAGATTAAGGTTGTGACTTGTTCAACGTAGCAGTTGATATGCTTGGTTGAGTGTTTGAAGAGGTTCTGTGTCATTTGGATTGAGACGCTGGACCTCTAATTCCTCATTTCTGTCCTCTTTTTTGTCTTTTTATGTATTTTTCTTGTTAGGTTGTTCATTCTCTGTCATGGCTGTAATGGCTATTTATCCTTTCTGTTATAATGAAAATTTTTTTTGACAAAAAATATTTAAATTTAACGTATTAATTAGAATTTTTTTTATTTTATATTTAAGAAAAATCATCAATTTAAACTTAATTTGATTTAACATTCATATTAAATAGATTAAAATAAAATATTTTATTGGATGGGAAGCAAATATGATGAATTTATATACATGAAAGACACCAAAATTATAATTTAATTAAGCCATGATTCTTTGAGAGTTATTGATTCAGTGTTTGAAGGCTCGTGTTTCCTTCATACAAGAACCGATGAGAGTATTTCGCAGCATCCCTCAGATCCAAGTTTGAAGGCCAAAACCGGCCTGGCCTCATTAGGCCATTTCTTTAACGGGCTGGTGAAACAAAGGCTCTATCACAACATTTATGGGCTTTTGGATCTAATGGGCCAGCCCACAATTTAACTTTTTAAAACTTATGAAAAATTGAAACCAATCCACCAATTTTCCTGATCCATTTTGCTGGCTTCTTCTTCCTCCACACCACTCCCCCCAATCTTTTTGTTTGTTTTTTTCAGTCTCTCGCAGTGGAGTGTTCTCTTTGATATTACACTTTTGGAGATCTTATCTTCCTATTTTAGACAAGGCGAAAAAATACTTTGACCTTTTTTAAAATTTAATGAAATTATTTAATTTTTTTTATAGTTTTAAAACATATTTATATTTTTCTTAAAAAATAAAAAAATGTTTCACTTAAGTTTAAATTTAAAATTTTATTAAAAAATTGTGAAAAAATTTGATTATAGATTTTTAATAATTTTGTAATTAAATATATGTTTTTATTAAATTTATTCGATTAGAAAACTATTATATATATAAGTTTGATTTTTCTTTAGTCATATTTTAACTATGTAAGTTTAATCAAAATATATATTTTTAATATATTATGTATTTAGAATATGCTATATTATTAGATTTAAATCTTAATCATTTTTTTTAATTATTTTATTGATCAAATTTTCAAATTTAAATTTAAATGTATTTTTTTTATAGGGAGGTATTCTTCTGTAAGATTTTTTTCTGCTTCTCCAGGCTACTGCCTACTGTTGAAGGGAGTTTTGGGTTGGCAGTCTTTTTTCTGATTGTCGTGTATGAAGGATCTGATCTCTGAATTTCCTCTTGTATTTGTTAGAATTCATTGTATCCTTCTCTTGTCTTCAACCTGTATTTCGCCCGTATAACAAAAAAAAAAAAAAGAAAAAGGAAAAAAAACCTCTCTTATATAAATAATGCAAAATCTATTTTATGATTAAAAAATTCCTTAAAGTATCCAAATATTTACCATAATACTTATACTAATTCATATTAGAATCCATAATCCATAAACAACTATGAATAATTAATGAAAAAAAAATATATTATTTTTTTAAAGTTTGGAAGAGTGAAAAAAATTGTATATAAATTTCAAAATTTTATATATTATTTCACCAAATTTTTAAAAAAAGCGAAATCGCCTATGTTACTGTTAAAAACTAATAAAAATGGCACATGTAAACTACTAGTAATGTCAACCTTTTTTTTTTTCCTTATTTAACTGTATTATAATAAGATGAAAGCTATCATTTACAATTAAATGAATAAAAAAAATTATTATTATTTTTTATATTTTTTAATAAAATGGCACAAATAACTCTGTTTATACTTTATTTAAAAAAGAAATAAAATAAAATCTTCTTAAATTTTCATTAAACATAAAAACCCCGCTCATATTTAAGCAACAAATCTAAAAAATCTAACTTACAATGCAAAATGCATCAAATAAAAATTAAAAAAAATTTATATTATTTATAAAATCAATATATATTAGATTTTTTTTTTTTACAAAATATACAAGATGATGCGAATTTAGTTTAATAAAGTTCAAAAACTTTATTTCAAATTTTAGAAGTATTTTTAAATATTAAAATCTTCTATTAGCATTGATTTTCTTTAAGAATTTTAGTACAAAATTTGTAATTTTTTTTAGTGTAAAAGAAATGAAGATTAAATATTGGTTTAGAGGTCATGAGCTACTAACAGATATCACCTCTATCATTTTTAATGGTAATATAAATGATTTTATCTTTTCTGAAAGTTTAACAGATAATATATAGAATTTTAAAATATATATATATATATATCATTTTTATTATTTCTCCAAACTTCAAGAAATAGTATGTATTTCCGCCCTTTATTTAACTAATAACATGAACGTCGATCCTCAAAACTAGATTAAATTAATTAGTTTAGCAGAGACTTTATAAGAAGTAGATAATAACTCCAAAAAGAATGACAAATATAATTTTCATAACAAAATGAGCTGAGTTGTGGATCATTTGATGTAAACCCACTTCAACTTGTAGGTTAAGTGGACTGGGTCAAATTAGGCCCTCGTTTAAACAATTTCCTTTAATAATTTAATTTTTTAAATTAGAATTATAATATTATTATATATTTAATTTTTAATTATTTATATAATTTTAAACTTATTTATATATATATTTAATATTTTAAATATGTAATTTAATTTTTAATAATTTAAATAATATAAAAATTACTTAAAAATTATGTAAAAAACAATAAAACAAATCAACATTCAAAAATATTGTGATACTTATTTTAGAAGTTTATAAAAAAAATCACATCTATATCTATATTATTTAATAAGTGAGATTTTTTGGAAAGCCATTTTCTTTTAGTGGTACCACATCAACATTATTTCGATGATGTTACGTTATTTTTATTTCTGGTGAAGATTCATTGCATAATAATAAATTGAATTATTTATTACTTATTTATTTTTACTTTTATCTTTTTTAACTTTTTAAAAATTAAGAAATAGAAAATTAAATTATTATATCCTAATTAATTTCCATGAATCAAGATACCACTATTATTTCTATCTTAATATTTGATTTTTTTATTTAGATATTATTATTTATTTATCTTTTTGTTTGCATTTTTGACAATTATAAGGAAAAATTTAAAGCTAAAAAATTAAATTTTAATTAATCTCTTAAAAATAAGGAGTATATGTATTAACATATTGAAATTGACTACATCAAAATATTAAAATTGAAATTATTTTTTAAAAGAAATCATTAATTAAAGAAAGAATTTGTTGATGTGTGAATCTGGTCAATCAAAAAATTCAAAAAACTCCAAATTACAGATTGAATGTAAAGAGAAAGAGAGAGAGAAAGAAGAACAGGGAGACACCAGGTGTTTTAAACGTGATTTGGCTAAGTGCAATGTTTTACGTCCACGATTATGTTATTCCTTAGTCTCTTAGCTGAGTATTTTCTATCTGATGATTGTGTTATGTACAATGATTTCATTCATTTTTATAATAGTTTGGAGGTTACAATTTGAATGTAAATCTATAACAGATAAGTATTATGACTTGATTAGAATTACATAATAGTTAATAACGGTTTCTTGTTAAAATAAGAGATTGAATAGATTTCTCAGGATTGATGGTTGGGGATGCGTGATTTGATCTGCAAACTGAGCCTTGTTTCTTAACGATTTGAGATTGCTACTTTGACCCATATTGACCAGTGACCTGAGTTCGTGTCTGGTGACGTGATGCCTTGATCCAATGACCTCAATCTTGGATGACCTGGGCCCTTATTAGTTGAGTCTATCCATTGGGCTTTTACCAACCCATTCGCGTGGTTTCAAAAATATCCATAACATTAGTTCCCTAACTCCCAGTGCAATTTGCAGACTGGGAGTTGTAGTTCACTAGTAAAAGCTGGCAGTTGCGTTCTGCTATGCCGTTGTTTGGACTTTTGTCCTATTATTTCATTTGCACTAGCTTATGCCATCATTATCACATTTAATGCACGCATTTTCCCATAGCAGTCATTGTGGTAGTGATAAAGCCTTGATGTTCATTGGATCGTCAAATCAAGAGCAATCAATCGATCCCCAAATCTAATAGTAAGGTTGATCAAACTATATAAGGTGAAGAAAACCTCTTTTTCCCTCTCACTTTTGAAACTCGAGTTGCTTCTTGCTTGTCTTTCAAGCTTTCAACTAGTCACCATCATTCTTCATCTTTTTTGCTTCGTTAAGTCTACAACAGCAACCTTTGGATTTGGTTTTTCAGAGATCGATCGTGCTTATCATACTCTTTTCTGGACTCATATCATTCCATTGATTCAGTAAGTTTTCTGAACACAATCTTATTTTAAGCTTCTACCCTTTCACGAATGCTTTGCTTTGTGGGTTTTTGATATTCGATTGCTTGGTTTAGTAGTGTACGCTTGTTAGATGCTAGGAAATTTTTTCTTGCTGGTTGATTATGTAGTATGTTTATTTGGGAGCTTTTCATTGTTTGTAAAAATTGGTGTGCCATCTATTTGATAAAAGTCTTGTAGGTCTTAAGGTCATAGATTGTCAAGTTTAGCCTTTTATCTGTATTCCTAGTTTTAGTGACTTGATAAGTTCATTAGTCGAGCCTCCCATGTTTTCAATGGTCTAGGTCTTAACTGTGGTGATATAAGGCGTGTATGACATGTTGCATAAGATATTCCCTATTAGCTTTAGCTTTTTGGTATGGTTTGTTAGCAACTTGATTATTCCTTTTTTTATGTAGATGGTAGCTCATAAATGTCGAGGTCACCAGGTAGGAGTGCCGACGATTCTGACTTTCTAGCCCAAAATGGGGAGCTGATGCATTTCGTAGATGAAGCGACCTCTGAAAATGGTAAGGTTATTGAGAAGTTTGTTGCTTGTCCCAACCTTTCTGAGGGCCAGAAGGTTGATAGGAGTCAGGGGTCTCCAGACCACATGGTGTTTAATCACCACTTCTCGACCATCAAGCTCAATGAACTCAAGAGCATAGTTGAAACATACCGCCTCCCCAAGGGCTGTTGTATTATGGCACCTTCTCCTAATGATCATGCAGCTTATCCTCCCTCAGGATTTATTACTATTAACACCTAACATCTCGTTGCTGGGCTTAGGTTCCCAGCCTATCCTTTTATTGTAGATATGTTGAATAAACTGAAACTCTCCCCTTTTCAGCTCACACCCAATTCTTATTCCCAGCTTACCTCCCTTGCCCTTTCATACCTTAGGAATAATTTCCCTCCTCCTTTAGTAAGGGTTCTTTACTATCTATATAGCATCAAGGGCATAGGTCAAGGAGATAGGCTATATTACTTCTTAGCTTACCAAATTGCGCATAAGAGGATTTTGCTGCAGGGTGATGCCAAGGGCAAATCTAATGTGGGGAACTATAAAACCCACTAATTTTACATTTCTTGCTCATCTTTGTGTTATCTTTGTAACTTCGATTTCGTCTTTACTCCTGGTAAGTGAGTTGAGGACGTGTGAGCTTTTATGAATTTATGTACTTATTATATTATTTATGAGGCTATATTTCATTTTACAGATGGGGTTGGCAAGGAAAAACCAACACTTGGGGGTTGAGGAGGTTGAAGTGTTGGGCTAATTCACTGCTATGTATGATCTTAAAAATGACACAAATTTGGCAGGGAGCTCATATGTTCACACAAGCTTGCTTCGGCTTTAAACATTGAGCTCACTAGAGAGAATGAAGCTCACCAAATTAGGGAGGTCGACCCAATAAACTTTTAAGATTATGAAAACATCATAAAGCTCATCCTCCGAAAGCCACCAACCCCTCGTTTTGCTCGATTTACTGATTGTACTATTATCATGACCTCGTCAGCTCCTGATGCTGCTGCAGCCCCTATTGTTGCAAGTCAATCTTCTCAGGCCTTGGTAATAGCATGCTTGCAAGTGCTGGTTCCCACCTTGCATCTTGAGGTGGTCAAGGTGATCGAGGTCACATTCCTATCCGAGCCCCTTACCAAAAAGCAAAGAGTGGATAAGGGGAAGAGAGTTATTGCTGTTAGTGTATATGGGTGCCCTAGACCAATTTGATTGGGTACTATCGCATCCACAACTAAACAACTTGTGGATTAGATATAAAGGTTGATAGTTCATCTTATAGTGCATTCATCGTGCATTGCATACGTAAGATGAAGTCCATAGTGAGTA